>JAUMGZ010238419.1:0-20892 GCA_032359645.1 Pododesmus macrochisma | reverse complement strand
GGGGATCGAACTAGGAGGTGAAAGGCTTATGATTACAAGTCGGCGACTTTAACCACTAGGCCACCGCGGCCCCCAAAGGGTGGATGAACGGAAGCTTATACTTAACCCTACTTGTGGGGTGATTTCTTTTGTTTGTTCATTTATGAGATGCAACCCACAAATGTTTCACCCCTATCCGTTTCAGCTTTAAAAAGCACATGTGTACTGCAAAATTTTGATGCATTTTGGGTTAAACATCACATTAAACACAATTTCATTTCCTATAGGAGATGACGGAATAAACCTCAATTGCAACCCATAAAAACATTCATTGCACCCCATAAGTATCACTGGACACGTACGGACGGAAGAATGGACGGACAAAGCGACAACTATATGCTCCCCGAAATATTTCAGGGAGCATAAAAATGTACCAAGTTCAGCACATGGATTATCTTCCTTATAGAGATCTGATTAGAAATTTACTTCCAATCAGTAAAACTAAATATTGTGGAAATAACTCGATTACAAAGCACAAATAGCCATAGCTACATGAATATCCCTTTGACTTAAGTTTAAATATTTACATTAGAAGGACAGGGAACATCATTCTATTGGATAAGTCTACCATAACTAGACTGTTGTAAATATCAAATAAAGAGAAAAGCTTTAACTACCATGATGATAATATTCTTCCTAAAGTTAGTTCATTTAATGGCTTCATCCAGTGATCTTGCATTTTCCTTCTTGCAGAGATAACTAGTCTTGAGGATTATTGTGACAACAATCTATTTCCTTTTATTCTGGTGCTGATGTGACTATTGTTGGTTTGTCAATGTCTCTTTTTCTGTTGATTCCACTCATCCTGTTTTTTCTTTTAATTAATTCAATGATATTTATGAAATCAAACAACAAGACAATATATGAAGTTCATCTTATCTCTCTCATTTATTCTCTCTTGTACATATTTAAATAGAAAATGTATGGTGTATTAAGATTTAACGCCTATTCTAGCATGAAACAAATGACAAATACATGTAAATACAGTATGTCAAGGACAATATCCTCGTGTTTAACCTCTTTCCAAGGTCAATCAGAGTCTCCCTTTCACACAAATAAAATTGCATATATATAGATAATAAATACTTTATCTTTCAGACGACTTTCTTCTGCAACATTTAATTACTTGTAAAATGTAGGTTAAATATTAGTAGTTTAGTTAAGTAGTTTAATAATGGACATTTACAATGAACAAATTGAGTATTGACATGAATATGACATGTTACAACTTGTTTTGACATGATTGTCAACCATCTTGTATTTGAAATAAAAACACCAGTAAATCCTTACTTAAGAAGGGTCACAGGTACTGTAAAGTCATATTTATTACCCCTTTGTAGAATCACTAGCGTTTTACTTGTTTATAGGTGCCAACATAATAAACTTATTTAGATCAGTATCTTATCCAAATTAAATCAAGCTTTTAAAACTTAAATTCTATTAACTTGAAACTGATTTTTATCTAAATACTACTTGAGAACAAATTCCATCTTTTTACTTTAAAAAAACCCAATCACAAATGACTTAAGTAATATGTAAAATTTAACTTTGTGATGTATAGTTTTGATTAATAATGCACCAACAACAAAACTTCAGGAAGACTAACAAATAAGACAACTACATTATACCATTCTTTTTGACAGACAAAAATGTTCATTATACATTTGTATCTTTATGTTTGAATATTTTTGAGGAGAAGCAGAAATTGTTGCAGACCAAAAAGGTTTTTAATTTTATTTCATAATTCCCTTGATTATATTTTTATATTTTCTTTTTGACTCCTGTAATATGCATTAATTTGTATGTTAATTTGCTTTGTGAATGCGACTAGAAATAGGACTTTAAATTAGCATTGTGTTCATTAGAACTCATAACGTCCAATGTGGAAGAATAACAAGTAAATAATATTGCAGAGAAAAAACGATAATTTGTTAAAACAGCACTAATTGGTTGCCATTTCTAGCTTCAAACAAAACTACATGTCTCAGTAGCCTGGTTCATGCACACATATTAAGTAATTTACACTATTCAGATTTATATAATAAACATCATAAATGTTTGACACATATTTTTTAACATACACTATAATAGCACATTTTAAAATGTCATTTATATGACCCTCAATTATGTGAAATTTAGCTTCGGTCCTTAAAACGCAAAGATGGAAGCTAAATTGTACAATGAAGAGTAAAAACGGACAAGCCACATAAGACATTGCAATGAGCACACATACCTAAACAATATCTAAGTACTATTGATTTTAAAGTCATTTTGATTATCAATTAATCATTTCTAATAATTATAACATAATTGATGATGACCTATATACACATGAAGGAATGACTATGTTAGAAGCATGACTATTAACAGTGATGTGAATGGCTTGTCTATACTTAATGACATGTACGGTAAAACAATAAATTTGTTGTAGTTTAGTTCTGTTATTCACTGTAAAAATTTAGTGGAACCTGCAGGTACCTCATAAATAAATCATCTTTTATAGATGTGTGTCACTGGTCCTTTTGTATGTGTTTATTATGACTCTGTATGTGTTCAAAATGTTTTATGGCTTAATATTACACTGTGTATTTTAGTATGACCCAATATGTTTTCCGTGGGATTGTGAAAGTGATCAGTTTGATTGTACAGGTGTTCAATACGACAGTGTGTGTTCAGTCTGTGTTCTTGGTTTAAAATTACATTGTATGGGTTCAATATAACTTGGTATGTGTTCAATATACAATGTAGCTTAGCACGATTTCAGTATGACTTTGTATGTGTTTAGTAGGACATTTAATGTCAGCATTGTTCCTTTGCAATGACATGTAATGCACCATGACTCGACATATAGTGCGACTTTTAACAATCAAAACAAGACATATTATCTAATGATATCTCAACATTAATATATACATGTTAACTGTGACTTTATCACTGTGGGACTAGTTTTCTTAATTCCTGAAATAATTATCTTAAAACAAGGGTACAAAAAGTAACAAGAAAAATACAGAAATGTATGAATAATGCGTATAAAATCTAATTATCTAATGAGTCTATACTACAGTTAATAATTAATTGACCAATATACAAGTCAAATAATGTCTCTTAGATGAATTCTCCATCAAGTTTGCTTCATAACAAAGAAACTAAATAACTAGAAAGACAACTGAATATGTAACAAAGTCATAAAGAAGCATTTAGTGTACGCAAGTATTACATAAATTAAACATGATTAAGCTTTAGCTGATTTTGGCACAATATTATTAGTGTTGCTATTAGCAATCGTGATGAACTTTTGGAGTTTGAATGATATGTAACAATCTATAATTCTGCAAATATTTTAAAAAATTTTGTATGTCAATATGTCGAGGAGTTTATGACCAATAATTAGTGTTTGAATCAATGAGTTACAACCTTGTGGACAATGCATATATATCAATACAATTGAAACGTTTTTAAAAAGTGTGTTAGTGCTTGTCATAAGCATGTATGAACACAATACGAGCTGTCAAAAAATGTCATCCGGAAAAAATCATTGCAAGAATTATCAATGTAAACTTTACAGAATATACGAGTGAAGCAATCAATATACATTGTAGAAGCAACATTCACTCCATAACAATGCCATGTTTACACAATTATATAAAAGTTAATATCATGATACATACACTGTTACTCGTGGCTAGTTACAGGTTCAGCTGATTATGGTTTTAACATGTACATAATAATATATCAAGTATTCCAAAGAAAGTGATTGCACTTTATAGGTAAAAAGATTTAAATCAAAATATTAAAATGAAAAATTGTTACAAAAAACTGAGGAACATCTACGTTTAATTATAATAAATGGTCATTAAATTTTGTATTAGATCAGATCTGATCGATACATTCAAAACATTAATTTTTGCATTTATTTTTATCAGGATCTTTCACTTTGTTTTGATATTGCTACTTTACAGCCATTTTTCTAAACCAAACACAAATAGAGAAAAATAAAATATAAAAAAGTTAAAACCATGATGTAAATAAAGAGTTAAAAATTAGTGTGTAAAACTTTCCTACAGATGAACATGTGTAATGAATAAATTGGCATGTTATTGTGACATGATAAAGGTCTACCTTGCAGTACACAAACATACTGACTCAAGGTTGTATGATATTTAATAGACTTGTTATATATTACAACTCGACTCTATGGAGTTAGAACAGAATATAACATGTACAATATTTAAAAGTATCAGCTGTTTAAAATTCTTCCGAGCTGTAGATTCTCTTTTCAAGAGGTTGTTTTTGGAAACATCTCAGATGACTCTCAAATCACAGGGTATATATATATATATATATTGACTGTTTATTTCTCACATTTTGATTCAGGTGTCTATTATTCATCTATATTCTTTGTCATGACAAAATTATTTCATCACCTCAAACATTTCACTGACCATGACTGAAACATGCAATTCTTTGTCATGACAAATACTATTTTCATCACGTCAAACATTTCACTGACCATGACTGAAGCGTTCGAGTCAACCTACTTTAGGTTACAATGGTAACACAATCTCTTCTTCAGCAGTATCTATGTCTTTGATTATTGACTCTGACAGACATTGCCAGCACATCTGGACCTATAACCACACATATATAGTACATTGATTTTTGTCCATGTGTGTTTATGACTACATTCTGTCGTGGTATAATGGTCAGTATTTTATACGAAGGACAACAAATCACGAAGCACCAAATACGCAAATAAGTCTGTGGTTAATAACTCTTTTTACGTCCTCAATGTGAAGAACAAAATTCTTTGAAGTGATCGTCTGCAACTTGCACTAAAATGTTTGTTATCATATAATTGCGTATTTTGATTATTAAAACATACAACTTTAATACACAAGAGAAAATATTGCAACAGTATACTTCAATAAGTATCTTTTTGTTTATCAATTATTGCTACCGACCATTCTTTGTAAATCTTATATTATTGCAGTCATCAGAGAATTCTGGGTAATATTCAGGACTACGAATGTAGTGCCCTTCGTAACCATCAGCGTAACCCCCAGTTAATATTTGCTGTCTTTCTATGTTACTCCAGCGGTACTGGGTCGTTAAACCATTTTCTAACACCCACTTCTCGCGTTCCCATGCACGCAATATTGCACGTTCCTTGGCATGTGCGAGAATTCTCTGTCTTTCTCTTTCCATGGTTGTGCCATACCTTATGTTTATCACAGAATATAAGCCATGAATACGTACGTCTACTTCTGGATGAGTGCTCAGTCTGAATCGGTCAGAATGTGGAATTCTATTTACCGTAACATTCAAACTTGTAGAAAACTGCTTGAAGTTACTATGAATGCTTAAAGAAGTCAATTCTTCATCGGCTTTATTTGAATCTCCTTTTATGAAATAGTGAACGTCTTTACCGTGTATATTGTACCTGAGGTCAATAACTTGCGAACCGTTAACCAAGATTTCAGCCAATTTCTTTGCTGTGCTTGGGGTGTCTGGAGTCATGTCTAGAACAACCTTTTTATTGATGATGGACATGGTTATGCCATGTCCCAGTATAAACGATTTTGGTGCAGGTTTTATGTCCATTTCTGTCAGTAAAGGCGAAACCTTGGACTTGGGTACAATCGACATGGTCAAAAGACTATCCATATCACGAAGGAATGTGCACTCGAAAGCAGACGACATTGGAAGAAGGCGGTGACTGTTGTCATGTTCCTCTGGACGTATTTCGCCAGTGTAGGAAATATCCGGTGCCAGACTTCGTACATCTATGCCGAGCATCAGTAGCCATTCAGTTGAAGCTGTCAGAATAAAACAAAAAATATTTTATACCTGTTCTATTACTCAGAAAACATGCAAATCATCAACCAATTTTTCTGTCAAAATGTCAATTATATCATCCAGACATATTACTACCATCTTAGTTCCAGTGGAGTTATTAAATGTATGATGGCATATTACTTTAATCAAATGAAAGACATATCATAAAGTATTATTTAAGATTCTAAATTTAACAATGATTAAAGCTTTAATTCTGACATTATAATTACAAAATCATATACCCGGTAATACTTACACAGCATGGGGAATGTCCTTTCTCTTGTATGAACATTGATGAGATCTCTATACTGATAGTTATTCATGATAATTGGTGACCAAGGAATCTTGTTTAAGTTTCTCATCAGCCAGGCATAGTCAGGCACAATCCAGTGTCCATTATCACTATCATATACTTTCTTTCCAAAGAAGACTAATTCTGTATGAGTGTTGTACAACCCTCCTTGGAAACCAAAACACATATCAAAGTTTGGATTTGAGTCAGACTCCATTTTACCCAGAGGATCAAATGCCCTCTGCTTAACAACGTGTCCCTGTGTGTTGAAAATGGCAATTGGTGTTCCCATGGGATCGGTTGCTATGTAGTAGATAGTGTTTTGTCGTTCCATGGCTATTAGTAGTCCCTTAGAATCGTAGAAATATTGAGTAAGTTCTGCCGAGCTCTGGTTAAATGTGTGTGTAATCCTATTGGCATGCATCACATCAGCGTAATAAAACTGGATAACATTGCCACCTATGTCCTCTTCTATAACACGGCGTCCCTTGGCATCGTAGAAATAGTAGAACCTGTAATCTCCAGGTTTGATTATACTTTTTAAATCTCCATTAGAGTTAAAGATCACATGTTGGTTATGACGCTGCACCATAAAACCGTCTCTATCAAATCGGTAAACTTTCGAGCCCGATCTTATGATCCTGTCACCAATATCATACTCAAGATTAATTTTTCTTCCGAACGCGTTAATTGTGTTGATGTTGCCGTTGTTCTCGTAACCGTATCTCCAAGTTGACTGACCATTGAGGAAGACATCTTTTATGTTACCATTCAGGTCATACACATACTGTAGATTTCTATTGTCTGTCTGTCCTATCACGCTGTTCCAGTGGTGAATGCGATTCTCAACATCATAGTTAACTTGTAACGTGAATCTGTCCACTTCACCGAACCTGAACTGTACACGCTCGAGTCTGCCGTACTTGTCGTACTCCCGAGTCATCATTATGTGGTTATCTGATATTCTTTCCGTGTCGGGTACTGGCCATACAATGGAAAGAGTCTTAACTGTCTTCAAGGTACCTGTATCCTCATGGTAGTCTATAGGACAGGAACTAGTTACATTGTCTCTGAAAATGCCATTCATTTCAACTAGACGGAAATTTTGATCATAGCGATAGGTAAATCTGGCCCCAAGCAGACGGCGATCTCTTGCATACTCAACACTGTAACTTTTGACAAGGGATGCCATGTAGGAATAATTCTCACGACAGTCATAAGCCCCATTCAAAACTTCTGACACCGAAAGCTTTCCAACTTGCGAATCATATTCCATGTTGATAATGGTCTCGTCAAACATGACTTTTGTTAACTGTGCGTATTTGTTATAGCGGTACACCACTCTCCTCTTTTCACTTGGGTATACGATCTGTTGAAGTTTACCATTGCCGTTATACTCCTCGGTGTAAGGATAATGAAGTCCTGGAACTTTATACAGATATCTCTGTATTCCAGCAGACGTAACCACACTGAAATAATGTCGGCCGAGGCCCGGTGTTCTCACCTGCTCCAAGTAACCTTGGTAATCATATGTCAACATATACTGAAGACCACTGGGAAGAATGATGTCTGTTGGCTACAAATTCAAATAAATGAGATGGTTTAAATGATGGGAAAATACTTATAAGAAACTCCTACATAGACCTAGACTTCATCAAGTGGAATCTTTTGTAAAAAGAAGACTTAGTATGATTTTCTTGGCATTGACATTTCGTTAACATTTCTTATTAAATTAGATAATAGAAGTGAAAATTTCTATATCAGCAACTTTTAACTCCTTAGTTTGTAAATCTCGATCATCCAGACTCTCTTTGTCCATGACCTAATATGGCAGGGGCCAAAGTGGCTTGATTATGAAGACTAACTACTCCTTATACCAAAAGATAATTTATATCAATCATATTGTAACTTACTATACCATTCATCATATAAACCGACTGAAAATTTATAAACTATTTACCATCCTGCCACCCCTATAACTGTATCTGTAGCGAGCACTGCTGCTGGACGAGGTGGTTCGCTCTCGTAGAAGTCCTGTCCTGTCATACAAACGATCCTCCCTTATTTCTCCAAACTGCCAGTGGGTGATTCTCCCCTCCTTACTGTAGGTGATATTCATGTCATGTCTCTGTCCATTAGCTGGACGTATGTTTGTAGGCTGACCAGAGCCGTCATACAAGATGGACATGACTGGGTCTAACTTCTTGTCCATGATGGTCTCGGTGTGGGTCTCCCGGTCATATACGACACTCAGCAGGTTGTTGCCATTTATCTACAAGTATTAGGGTTGAAACCATGCATTGCAAGAGAAAGAACAGAAAGATTCAGCACTAACTCGACTCGGGCATGCAAAGTACCTTTGTCAGTGGTCTTATTGTACCAAGGTGCACAGCATATCACAATCGGTATATTGTGTATTATACCAGTCAGTCTATTATGAAACCCAAGTATGCATTCTACTCTTTTAACAAGGTGTGCAATAAATGTCAATCAACTATTTAACACAGGTGTGCAATAAATGTCAATCAACTATTTAACACAGGTGTGCAATAAATGTCAATCAACTATTTAAAACAGGTGTGCAATAAATGTCAATCAACTATTTAACACAGGTGTGCAATAAATGTCAATCAACTATTTAAAACAGGTATGCAATATATGTCAATCCATTTTTTAACCAAGGTGTGTGAGATATCTCTCTACCATTTAACTCAGGTGTACAATATACATGTATATCAGTCTACCGTTCTCAGGTGTGTGTGTGTTATATATCAGTCTACTAGTACTGTTGTAACCCATGTGTGCAAAATTATGGCAATCAACTATTTACCTAGTGTGCAAAAATATCAAACAACTATATATTTAACCCAAACCAAATCTATGTCAGTCAACTATTTAAACCAGGTGTGCAAAAATATGCCCATCAACTACTTAATCCAGGTGTGCAAAAATATGTCTATCAACTACTTAATCCAGATACTGGCACGGTGGCCGAGTGGTTAGTGTGTTCGCCTCGTGTCGGTACACTGGTGAAGAGAGTCTGGGGTTGCTGGTTGGAATCCTGGTGGCGCCATAGCCCAAGACGTTAAAATTGGGCTCCCCGGCCTGCTTAACACACAGCATTAATGGGTAGGAGAAGGACTGTGGTTGGCTCGGTGTCAGTATTATGTGACCGAATGAAGTATCATGTTTAAGTTTAAACTTTATTTATTTTACAACGATTGAAATACAAGTTATTATAACTTATGTCGAAATCTCTCTCGTTGGCACGGATGGTAGCGTGAGTGGATTCTTTCTGTGGGAAAAAACCGGAGTGACCGGAGGAAGCCCACGTGTTCAGGTTGGCGATCCCGTACCATCTCACTTACGACACCGCGTATCGAACCCGGGTCGCATTGGTGAGAAGCGAGCGTCTTAACCACTACACTACCTGAACACCTATCATGTCAATGTGTCTGGGGCGTGATATTTCAGTGAAACAGCACTATAAAGTCGCCATAAGTGTGCACTGTCGAAAGCAAACACCGTCTCAATATGACCTATACATGAGTTAAAGGGACTCTAAACCCCAATAAAACAAACTTAATCCAGGTGTGCAAAAATATGTCTATCAACTACTTAATCCAGGTGTGCAAAAATATGTCTATTAACTACTTAATCCAGGTGTGCAAAATTATGTCTATCAACTACTAAATCCAGGTGTGCAAAAATGTGTATATCAACTAATTAATCCAGGTACACAGAAATATGTTTATCAACTAGCTAATCCAGGTGTGCAAAAATATGTATATCAACTAATTAATCCAGGTGTGTAAAAATATGTATATCAACTAATTAATCCAGGTTTGCAAAAATATGTATATCAACTAAATAATCCAGGTGTGCAAAAATATGTGTATCAACTAATTATTCCAGGTGTGCAAAAATATGAATATCAACTAATTAATCCAGGTGTACAAAAATATGTCAGTCTGTTATTTAACCAAGGTGTGCAAAAATATGTCAGTCTGCTATTTAACCCAGAGGCGCACAATAATTTGTCTATTGAACTCACATCTGAATTAAACATGATTATAAATTATTTCAATAAATTATACTTTGAATAAAAGATAAAATTTATTAAACCATGTACAATGTAAATTCTTTCAGTAAGTTTACTTAATGAACTAGAATTGATAAAATATCATGATTTTTCTTTGAAAAATTCTAGACCAAGAAACAAAGACATTTTATACAATATTCAGCTATCTGTGGACGCTTGAACACTGCTATAAAGAGGTGAGTAAGTTCTGTGATAGGTTGTCATATAGATTTCCTTTTCCCCTATATGTACGTGAATGTAGTCTTTGAGACGATTTAGAATAAAGCCATGCATGTTGATATATAATAGAGCAATTGTACGCACATGGTACACAATTCTGTATAAACTTCTGGCAACATAAAAAGCAGCTGTGTGCTATACTGAAAAGATCTGCCGTTGACAGCACAGAAAGCTTCAAATATATGTCTCATATCAACTTCATAATTTAATATAAAAGCCATATATGTTTCATACCAATATATATTAAAGTATAAGATTAAAGATGTAAAAGAAACATGCTGAGTTAATATTATTAACATGATAAATATTCACATGTTCTATCTATAAAAATGTTATCTTAATGAATATAAAATTAAGTTTCAAAGCAGCAACTTAAATATTCTGACCTAAAATCATGCTACTCTGCTATAAACATTGTAAATAGTATCTACGGTATAAAATTTATATAAAAAAAACACAGAAGAACATAAAACTGCAACAACTTGAAATGAAAGTTGATGAATAATTTTTACATGTAAAATTGTCATGCTTTAAATAATATCTTAAGTAAAGTGCACATCACTCTATAACTTAACATCAACGAGAACTGAAGTACAACAGGGAATTTTAGTGAACCCCTACTGCAGTGCACAGAGAACCTTGATAATTATAACTAACCTTTAACACTATAGCATTATCTTTTACCTTTATAGAAATATAATAGGCTTCGTTTAGTACATATAATTAAAATGTTGCTTAATATAGAGCAAGTTATGAATCATTATATTATATGTGTATAACATTAACCTAGCTTACATATTTATTAAAATGTACAGTGATGTACCAAAAATATGTCCCCAATCACAATGGCTACATAGTATTGTTGTAGATATTATTAAGAGTATTTGATACTTTTTGATACAACAGAGCAAGCAGTACAATGTATATAGCTCATACAGACAGTCCTGAACTATAAGCAGTTATACATGATGCGTTTGAGCTGTATGGAGCACTGCAGATCACTGGGGGGTGGCTGATTACAATTAATGAGGATGAGGAACATACCTGAAGGGCCTTTATTTTGTTTGATCCCTCATCATCATGCGAGTCATGCAGTTGAGCATGCCGTGGGAAGAAAGGGGCTCCTACCCTCATTCGATGCCCGATCCTCTCCACGACCTTGCTTTTACGATTACGACCTTTACGTCGCAAGTAGTACCGCCATTCTAGTCTGTGAATGAGTCGATTAGGTGCTATGACCTTTCGCTTGAAATGCATCCTGTGTTGATTGGCTAATATTGGATGACCACCTGACATGATTGATATCGACAGGTTGCTAGGGAACACAACGATAACAGCGCCATCTGGTAGATATGTCACCTTTGTTTCAGTATTTCCTGTTGGATAGGAAAGTTAAGCATTAGAGAATTGTTTTGTATCTAACAGTTGCACGCAGAAAAGGACATAGGTAATTGAATTCGTTAGAAAGTTTAGAAATTGAAGATATCAGTAGGAATCGCAAGTGAGAAAGAGAGGATAAAAAAAATAATGAGATGAAAAAGCAAGGAGAGGGTTACTTAAAGCAAATCAGAAATGGGAAGAATCTCCTCAAAAGAAAGCAACACTTTAGAAACAAATTAAAGCAACACAATAATTAAAACTAAAGAATTAAAACTATAACACAGCAACTCATTAAAAAGCAAAATAAATCTCCAATGATTTACAATAGAATATAAAATATATTGACATGAAATGATCATAACAATAAATACACCCGCCAGTACTAATAGTCCTAATCTATAGTCAAGAACTTATCAATTTCTGAAGTAACAGTAATTTTTATACTTTTAAGATAATTGCAGTTGTAAACATGATGTTGTGAAAACTATGGCTATAAAAGAACACAAGAAAGTTTGTTATCTAATATGTTCTCAATCAAATATCTTATACACAACATATTTCTATTATACTGACTTTTCAATCATTATACTATAACTTAATCTGAACAGAATGGCTAAGATCTTCCCCAAAAGACATTGACAAATCAGGTGTCAATAGTCCTAATTATAACTTGACTTGTCAATCTTTAATTTAACACAAAGTACTTCTTTGTGGCGGGTGTATGACATATATATATAATATACATGACATAATAAAGCAACATTAACAAAAGATTTATCAACTCAAGAAAGACAACTCTAGTTTTACTTTTAAACAAAATAGAACATAAGATATAAACTACATATTTCATACATTCTACTTAATTAATACATTAAATGTTGTTATCACTGCAACACAATCTTATTAACAAAGCTTTAAATCCCAACATAACTATACATTCAGGTTAAACTTAGTTTTTATGCAAATTAATG
Source organism: Pododesmus macrochisma (assembly GCA_032359645.1). Classification (NCBI taxonomy): domain Eukaryota; kingdom Metazoa; phylum Mollusca; class Bivalvia; order Pectinida; family Anomiidae; genus Pododesmus; species Pododesmus macrochisma. Next base: position 8,054 of record JAUMGZ010238419.1, on the reverse strand, counting down.
ATCATGCAACCTCCCAAAATCAGTAAGTGTTTTTATTCTGCATTCAACCACACAAAGCTCTTACCCATTTACATATAGTGTGACGGCTTTACAGTGAATAATATTTACATATTTGTTCCTCAATGCGATTAGTCATATACAAGTAAATATAGCAATATACAATGAAATTAATGTTACAAAAACAATGAATTGTGCTTTAATTTAAACCTACTTGTCACCATTCGTAATCAATTATGACAGATGAGAAAGCTTTACTTTACTTTTTCGTTTACGTAAATTTGTAACGCTATCAGCCCTTGGGTGTAATTTTCTTTTTGGTTATTTACAAGGCAAATTTGAATGCCAGTACACACTATTTAACTTTTCCAGATAATTTGCAATAAAACTCCTCTGTTTTTATATGTTAACATCTTAAAACTTGGAACACTTAATCTAAATAGAATTACTATTCTTATAATGTAATACCTGTTATATGCACACAAATAAGAAAAGGAATTTTATCCAAGTAGTAATTAACGGTTCTAGATTTCAATTTGAAATTTTAGTGCAAATACTAGACAGAGGAAGTGCATATAAATATCATTTAGACAGCACTAATTGATTGTTTAACTCTGATGAATGGTAACAAGTTGTGTAATATGAATGATTGCCACTGAAAGCGTGAAGCTGCAAAATGGTGAATTTAAAACGTCATTAATAAAACCAACAAATACGCCAGCTGAATATTACAAATGAGACGATGATACAACACGCTGCAAGTGCTCAGAGCATGAGAGAGAAAGTTGATGAAATTTCAAGAACGAGAAAAATTCTACGTCACTCCTAGCGCTAAAGTAAACACTGAAATCAAAGTAGATATATATATTATGTATATGTAGCATCTAATAGTATAAAAGACCATAGTTTATAATTACCGTTAACGGCCATGACTGCAAAAACACAGCAACGAAACGTCATAATATAACTTACTATTCACACTAATATATATACTAACAACTTATACATAACTTCAATGGATGAAAAGAAAAATTATACCACTGAACACATTTATGGAATATAGAGAAGGAACTTGATTCCATACAGATTTGTCCCCAAATATTAAATTTATAATTGTTTATGTCAGAATTACCTATACGGAAATCAACTAATTTTATGTAGGATATAAACCTATAGAGAAATCACTTGTTTAATGTCTGAACTACATATATATATATATCTCGAGATCACTTTTTTTACTTCAGAATTACCTACACAGAGATGGTAAGACACAATTTTACACTTCATTAAAAAGTCTGTAAATAACCAAATCAAAATTCCACTTTTACAGCTAATATATCAAAGTGATGTATCTATGTCTTGTGTCTGTTAATCTACTTTCTGACGACTACATATATTGACTATTTCTATCATACATCTGCAGTGGGCTAAGGTATAATAACTCTGATGATTCATATTACTAACATTGTGGGGTAAATGTAAAATGGCTGCCTTCCGAACTCATTGGGGGATGGTCTATAGAAGTATATTGGCACAGGGCACTGACCTACATATGTGCGGAACAGTCATCTGTACAGGTGTTTAAGTGTGATCTGTACAGGTGTAACAGTGACCTGTAAAGGTGTGTTAAAGAAAGTGACCTGACCAACAGGTTTGTTTAAGACAATGACATGTACAGGTGTGTTTAAGAAAGTGACCTGACCAACAGGTGTGTTTAAGACAGTGACCTGTACAGGTGTGTTTAAGACAGTGACCTGTACAGGTGTGTTTAAGAAAGTGACCTGACCAACAGGTGTGTTTAAGACAGTGACCTGTACAGGTGTGTTTTACTATAAACTGTACAAGTATGATTTACAGTAACCTCTGTACTAGAGTGTTGGACTGTAACCTGTAGTGGGGGGGTGACACTATCTTGGTGATGATGTATGAGTTTATACAGAATATATGGATGAGCTAAATGCAAAACTTGCCATGCATAACTGACTGCACACTGCCATATGTAGCCATAGCAACCATATCACTGTTATCAGTAGTGATGTGTACGATGGAACCTGTGGTGTTGACATCCGTTGTCAGGCGGGTGATCTCCCCTGTGGGCTGACGGACCTGCAGCAGTCGTCCCATGTCATTGTATAAGTACTTGTAGGATTTTCCTTCTGTTAGGTACTTGGATTCTAGTAGACCGGTTCCCTCTGGATACTTGAAAGTCACTGTCGTGTTATCAGACTTGAAGGTCCGTAGACGTCTAATGTTGTCCATCGTCAGCAAACATCTTGAGTCATCGGGTGATTTTATTTCCCGTACCATATTCTCATGGTCCAGTAGAAGTTCTATCTTATTACCAACATCATCTTCCACACTTACAAGCTTGCTGTAGATGGAATTCCTATCATATGTAAAGTTGTATACATACTGATTTGTCATGATGTTTACTGTGTGGATGTGGTGACCATAGTGATTAAATATGTACACTTCCTGTGTTTCAGGGGAGACAACCTCGTACTGGTTACGGATATCAGCCTGAGGAAGCTCTGACACCACAGAAAACACCCGCAAGTTTCCAGCATCAGCAATGTGCACCACTGCATCCGGTGTAACAGTGATAGATTTGAGTTCTTTGAAGAGTGCCTGGGCCGCCAAGGTCTCCTTGGGATCGTAACATTTACAAGAAAGTGTTTGACAATCACACTTAGATTTAGTCCCAGCAAAATGGTGGATGTGTCCATCCGTGGTGACCACTCTAACTCTGTTGATACTGTGCGAGTCACTTTCCACGACATACATCTCTCCTTGGGGACCAAACGAAATACTCTGTGGGTTGACCAACTTGACGTCTGCTGCTATACTGGTGGCCTGCTCCTGATCATTCAGAACACCATTGGGCAGTATGTTAGATCTAGAGAAAGGACAATTGAGAGGGCGTCCAGCCACAGTGATCAGATTTCCATCGTTGGTCAATTTCAGTATGATATTCTTATCAAGAATGTGCAGAGTGTCATCTAAAGGATCGATTGCCAGGTCTGTTGGCCACTGTAGGCGCATCTAGAATAAAAAATTATTCCAAACATGAGTCAATTCAAATGCATGTACATGTACAAAGAATATGATTTAATTGTCAAGTACAAATGGCTTTTAAATGTTGATCAATTTATTCATATCTGAGTGAACTTCTGAGAGCTAGGCATTATGGAAACAAAGTTGAATCAAACAATATCTACATCATTAGAATCTGCAAACAGAGAAAATACACATAGAAATCTTTATACAATGTGTAATAATTCAACATTGATGCTTGTTTCTGAATATCCATTATTACTTTTGTTAACTTTACTTCACATGTGAGATTTATAAGCACAATTCTGTTTAAACCAAAAATGTAGGAGAAAAGAAGAAGATATTTGAATACCTCATGAGCAGGTTGGCTGTGGTCACATGACATTGGTTCCCATGGTCGGGGCTGTCCTTGGGAGCCAATTATAGTTTGTATGATTCCCTCTGGTGAAACTCTTCTAATGTTCTGGTTGTCAGCAATATACATAACATTATCTTTACTGATGGCAATACCTTCAAGAAAATTAAAACAAGTACATACATTGGTGGGATCTTCATAGTGTCATGGAGTGACTTTTGTTAAGTGTATGTAAACTCTAATTTCCATACCATATTTCACAGATGTTTTTAAGCTAACTAAAGAAATTTAATAAGTTTTATACATTTTGGTATTGAAATGTTTAAAAATGTCATGACTTCTTTTTAATACAGTACAAACAAATCAATTTTTTAACATTATAACAAAGATATTGAATACAAATGGTAAGATATCTTTCGGAGATGAGTAAGAGTTGTTGCCCTTGTTACCTTTGGGGTGTACCAGTCTGGCGTTCACAGCTCTATTTCCATCCCCACACCTGTCTATAGCCCCGGGGGTACACTCTTCTCCATTGCCAGCAACAGCGATGTAGTTTCTCTCCAGGACACGAACTGGACCCATTGTGGCTACCCTGATGATCTGATGATTCATGAAGTCTGAGAGGTAGAGATGACCGTCCACTGGACTGACAGTCATGTAGGGCTTGTGTGATGTAGAACTGGGACTGTAATAGTATCAACAACAAACAACTGAGAACTCTTGATGACATGAAACTGATCTCAACAACTATATCCTTTACTTAATATCCTCAACTTATAATCGCCAACTCCTATTCAAACTGTAACTTTTCCTGTTTATATTAGCTAACTTCTATTATAACTGTACCATTATTCAGGTTTACAAAGTTACACCAGGCAAAACTGAATTTATACTTTATTTGCTTGAAATATTTAAGGATTTTGCCATGACAAATATACAAATTTTATATAATATTTACATAATTCTTTAGAGTTTTAATTGTACAACAACAGCTAGCTAGACAAACATACTTTGTTCTGAGGATGCTGGCAATGTCGTGCCTCTCTGGGGACACCTTCCTGATGAAGTTGTGATCCCACACATAAAGACTGCCATCCCTACCGCTGGCTAATGCTACAGGTGACAGCAGACGATTGTTCTCAGTGTTTCCATTACAAGCTTCACACTCGGACGTCCGACGATGACCGTTGCCCAGTATGTTGACCAGTTTTTTAGGTTTCTCTTTCAGGTATATATTGGTACCATCACCCTTGTGTAAAATTCCTGTGAGCATAAATGTTTATATGAAAATGTTGAAATACTGAAGAACAATGCAATGGTTAAATAAGACAAATGCAGTTTATATTTTATTCTATTATTGTTTACACAAAGGGAGATAACTTATGTCCAAGTTGACAGGAACATTCTTAATTTACTTCTATTGTTATTTCTTGCACATGCATTTTTTTGTGTAACTGAATTCTATCAACATGAACCTGCTGATAAGGGTCTTGATAGGAAATGTCTTATCCATTTAAATGAGGATTAAACATTCAAACAATAGTTCCCATAGTTGCCAACTCTCCCTATTTAGGAGGGAGACTCCCTATTTTTCACACACAGTTTTCACTTTTGACATCAGTATAATTCCTAAGCCTTGCTTATCAACTTGCTTTAACTCAGTGTATTGCATAGAACTGCTTAAATGATGCAGTTTACACTACTTCTTTGTCATTTAGGGCATTGTATATAGATATTAAAGACATTTTAAGATTTTGCTACGCGTTTTCTCCCCCATGAAAATTTCAAAAAGTTGGCAAGTATGAGTTCCAGATAACTGAATGTCTAATGACCCTTACCTTCTTGGAAGTTGTAAGTGTGGTGCATGTCCAGATTCCAGCCTCCAATCTTAGAAGATGCCAAAGCGTAACCACTGACAGTCGTACTCCTCACCTCCCAAAATATGGAACTACAGCCAGAATACTGATATCCAACATGCACTGTGTGATATAGAAATTTATTCAAATTATGATCAGTAAATAAGGACTGCATAAAACACAAGTTATTTCTTTTTATAATGACAGTGAGGTCAACTTCAAGGGGGAAAAAAGTTCTAAGACTTATTCCAAATTTTCACAAATCATTATTATAAGCTATTATATCCAAAATACATTAAGTTTAATATTTGCAATGCTATTTTCACAAACATTTGTTTTAATATTGGTATTCATGATCTGTAAAAAGAAATTTTGCCAAGAGGGGGACTTTCTTTCATAAACAAGGAAATTCAAATGAATGAAAGAGATATTTTCTGTATTTAAAGCTGAATCTTGGATATTAATATTGCATAGGGACATGCAATATTCCAATTTCTAGGATTTATGAACTCTTTGTTATAGTGATAATACATTAACAAGATGAATACCCATTTATTTCTCTACCATTAAATACTCATTGTTGAGACACTACATAAATCTAACTGACACATGAATCAATCTTAACTTGCACTAAAATCAACTTGACAGTCAAATTATATTTTTGGCTTTCTCATCAATCTACTACATACCAATTTACCTCTTCACAATTCATCAACAGTTGATCAAACTATAATTTCCTTTACATAACAGATATGATTTTTTTTAAAAACTGTCAGCAATAAAGAGCTTCCCCCGTAAATGGAAACAAAAATTATGAGATGCTTTAAGCTAAAACGTTTACAATAATATTCCATCTAAAGAAAATGTATATTTTATTTGCACTTCTTTGACAGCTTATGCATTAAGCCATAATGAACTCTTCTATAAAGGAGATTAGAAAGGTAACTATTACAGTTGAGTTATTGGTTATTTTGTTTTATAGCTATCATAATCATTATTTACGTTATCATGAAGTGATATTTCCTGCAAGCATTCAAAATAGAGGAAACAATGATGAGATATTCTTTAGCTTTCAAACAAGGGCAGTAAATATATAGAACCTCTTTTGACCCACCTTTGGCTGGGACAATGCCGTACACCTTCTGTCTAAAAGCATTCTTTCTGTCCCAAGAGAATGTGAATTTGAGACCTGGATCTGCCTCGAATGTCTTCTCCATACTGATGCCTTGAACGGATACCTTAAGGTGAACCAGTGCCAGATTGGGTGGTACATGGTCTGGGGTCATTTGAATGAGAATGACAGATTTATAGCCAGGAGTTTCACTGCTGTGATAAACTAGATGTACATTGGTGGATGGTATCTCTAAACTTTCCTGAACAACCTGTAAATAGTTGAGAAAAGATGTTAAACACACAACAATGATTCACTCAAGTTCATGAACAACCTGTAGATAGTCAAATGCTAAAAACACTGTAAAGACATCGAACACACGGAGTGCCATCTTTACCTTTCGGTTGTGAAAGTAAGCAAACTTTGAACCATGTAACAGTTACATTAACCAGTGATCAAACACTATGTATCAGAAAACCAAACCAGCTTGCCATATTGACTGTTATGTACTGCTTAACTGAAGTCTAATGTTAATTAATAAATTCCTGTTTCTTTGTCAAGAAATAGATGCAACATCCTTGAGATTCTGGATTGATAATGTATAACAAGTCCATGTTTTTGTCAAGAACTAGATGCAACATCCTTGAGATTCTGGATTGATAGTGTATAACAAGTCCATGTTTTTGTCAAGAACTAGATGCAACATCCTTGAGATTATGTCAAGATTATTGTGTTACCCACCTGAGATTCTGGAATGATGGTGCTCTTCTCTGGGCAAGCTCCAAGCTGTGTATGCTGCCAGGTGGACAAGACAACTGGACGAAGCAGGTAATAGTTATGTACAACGCCACACACAACTGGTTCTGGTGGAACTTCCGCCTCTATTTGTAGCAACATAACAACAGGATCGATAGACAAGATCTGATTCCAGGGAACTAACACACTGAGACTGCTCGATAGAAACGGTTGTCGTGTAAACTCCAAGGTTACTGAGCCACCACCATTCACCACAATGTCATACCTGTTGTGAAGAAAAAACAGGTTTTATATCAGGATTTTTCTCTTAATCTAAAGTTAGAATTTTAAATTGCATCATCCTATAACAGTTCTTAGTGAGAAAATAAAAACTTGCAACATGATTACATTTGAAAGAAAAAATTGTCCAATGAAATTCATTTATAGCTTTACACTGATGGCATTAAAAACTCTTCAATTTTAATGGACCGGGCTACTGGACAGATAGATCTTCTTCATATCAAGAAATGTTTCAGTGTTATATATTTTATTTATCTGTTTAAGCAAAATGAACTGTTATAAATAAGTATTAGTTTCACATACAAGCCCCATTCCCTGGACAATGTGTATCCATAGAGAGGCTGCTGGTGAACTGCTACTTTAACTCCAATCAGCGGTGTTCCGTCTTTAGTAACAATCTTCCCTCTTATTAAGGATACTTGACTGAAATAGAAAATATCTAAATGGTGACACAATATCAATTATAATACTCATAGTTGCCAACTCTCCCTATTTTTTACACACAATTTTCCCTTTTGACATCAGTATAATTTCTAAACCTTGCTTATCAACTTGTTTTTACTTAGTGCATTGCACAGAACTGCTTAAATGAGGCAGTTTGCACTACTATTTTGTCATATAGGGCATTGTATATAGGTATTAAAGA
>JAUMGZ010238408.1:0-10744 GCA_032359645.1 Pododesmus macrochisma | reverse complement strand
GACGCTAAGCTGGCGGTCCCGTGTACAGGGATTTTTAACCCCCTGGCACGATAAAGATCCCCATGTAAAATTCGATAAGAGTAGGCGGAAACGCCGTTGCAGGGCTCATCCTTCTTTCTGGACTATCTCTATTCCTTTCATTTCCCGTTCCTGTCGCCGCTTCTCTTCATGTCTTATCTTTTGGTGTTTATCCTATGTCGCTATATCGGTGAAATATTCTGGACGTGACGTTAAACCCTTATAAGTATAATAATAATACTATCTACAGTGATGGATACGTTGCATTTTTACATAACACGTAACATTCTCTCTCTCTCTCTCTCTCTCTCTCTCTCTCTCCAACAGAACTCGTGATATTACAATGTTGACATTGCAATGCTACAATAAAATTGTATTGAAATACTTAAACTTAATTTTGCTCAACAATAACACTCCGAGTGTTGAATCCGTGTCGCACTGAAGGGTTTTAATTCATGCGGTTTACTTTTATGAGTTTACATATGCCATTTATCATTGAAGATGGGGGTGCTTACACATGTATGTACCTTAAAATATATTTCTAAATATAGTGTACTAATGTTATAATCTAGTTCAAAACCAAAAACTATAATATATATTATATTTACTATAATATATCATTGTGTGTGTGTATATATACTATTTAACTCGCTTTTATAGACAACTAAAGTAAATTAAATAGTACATGTATATTATTCTGTGCTTCGGTATTAGTTTCGCATACAAACGTTTTCGATCTTTTCGGAGGCATGATTTATATTTGTTCTGAATTTTTCTGAAAGGTTTTTTCTCGTGATTCTAGACCGTGATGTGTTTACTTTTTCCACTATCTTATTTTTCATTGGTATTTAACGTCCCTTTAACTCATGTCTAGGTCATATCGAGACGGTGTTTGCTTGTGACAGTGCACACTGATGTCGACTTATTAACGCTGTCTCACAGAAATCTCACGCCGCAGATACATTGGCATGATACTTCACTCGGTCACATTAGTCTACCACCGCGCAAACCAGTCCTCCTCCTACCCAGTTATGCTGGACACTTAGTAGGGGGTGAGGAGATTTTAACGTCTAAGGTTTGATGCCGCCAGTAATCGAATCCGTGCCTACCGGATCACGAGGCGAGTGCTCTACCTCGGTAGTTATCCACTAATATCTTTTTTGTTCATTGATGATTATGAAGGCAAGTGTATGGGCGGCGAAAAGGGTTAAAAGTACAAAATCAACAACCAATATTCGAAAATTTCATTTTTAAAGAAAAATTAATGGTTAATTTTGTAATAGCAGATCTGTTGCCACAAGGGTGCTAACCGTAATCATAGTTGTATCACTTTTAGTTTTTGTTCTCACAAATACATTTAGTACCGGTAGTAATTTTCAAGTCTATTTTCATGAACTTTGTATGCCCTAAAAAGGTTCTCTTTTCATTTGGTATCAAATATTTTTATGATGATTTCGACTGGGATCAGAAATCAATGATAGATTTTCAATAATATTAGAAAGAAAAATGTCAACATGTGGCAATTTGCTTGAAAATCATACTGGTTTATATAATTATATATATTCTTTATATTTAGGTATATGAGGGCACTAAATGTATATTTACAAGACAAAACTTATCAATCAACATGAATTTCAAAGCATGTGGCCACCCAACCTTGAACAATATTTTGAAAAATGATCATGTCACAAGATAAAGATGAAGACACTGTATATGCATATATTTATACTCAATTGTATCAATGTCATCAGCAAAACATATATCATAATCTACTGTTGACCCTCAGGGAAGTGCAAAACAAAAAAACAGTGACAGCTGGAAAACAAATTTTAACTTTGTTTTATTTCTTTGACTAAATTTTGCAAATAGTGAAATAATATACATGTACAATAGTTTACAGTGACTTGAACAATAATTGTCTGTATACAAATATCTATGATATCATCTTCTTTTTTAAATGTTCAACCACAGACCATCAATGTACTTTCAAAATGTAAAGCTCAAATCCATTTACAATATGATTATTGAACTGTACACAAACCGGCAGTTTCACATCTCTTAATTCTTCATCCAATGGTCACTGCCACTTCTGTTGAAGGAAAACTTATAGGAATGCTAATGAATGGTGGTAGATGGTGCACCTGCAAGTACCATGATCCCTGCAATATAATTTAAATTATGTCTTACATTTTAAAAGTAATGTGAACATGATGAATTGATACAGATATACTGGACTCGTTCGATAGGCGTGTGTTGTAACACGGCTGTATGTTCCATACCTGTTCCTGTTCTTTCCCGTTATGTGTTACACACGCCGCTTTAATCCTTGTCCATTCGTTGGTTTTTCATCTTCTGTCCCATTGATTTTCTGTCCAGCATGAACGTGTCACATTGTCGACTGTTCTCAAACCACATGAACCATATCAACAAAACTGAGCAGTAAGCATCCTTGGTTGAGGATGTTTTCATTTTTGTTCACTGATGGGGTTTTGACCCCCTAGGGCTTCATTAAGAGACCATATGGAAAATTGGTAAACATTCTAAAATCTTTTAAAAATCTGAAAGTCCTCAAGCTTATTGTTTTCAAATAATGTGGCGCATAAGAAACCGAGTTTGTTCAAAGCGTGACGTACACTGGGGTCAATTGCATGTTGTGCGATTTAAAGTTAAAATTATACACTATAGCAAATACACCCAATGACAAGATTGTTACCAAAGATATGCTCTCCGATGTTAATTTTTTACACGTTGTCGACTTCTGTAAAATCAAAAGACAAATTTCAACTAACTTGGCCCACATGGGTGTCATTAAGGGACACAATGAAAGATGACACAATGAAAGATTTGATAAAATATGCAAAATCTTTTAAAAAAAAAAACTTAAAACTAAATGTTTTCAGATAGCATAACTTTGGCGCATGGATAACCGAGTTCGTTCAAGGTGTGACAATGGGGTCAATTGCATGCATGACATGCGTTTTGAAGTCAAAATTCAACACGATTGTTACCGTAGATATGCTGTCCAGTGTTTCTTTTTCACGTTATCGACTTCTCAAAAACAGTGGGACCTATTTAAAAAAAATATTTAACCTATTGGCTATAGTGTTGAACTTTGACCCAAAAACGCGTAACATAATTTTTCCCCCTTTTGGCCCCCTAGTGGTGACCCCTGGGGGCCATGTCCTTTCATTTGAACGAATCTGAATCCCCTTTCCCTAGAGATACTTCCTACTAAGTTTGGATGAAATGGGTCCAGTGGTTAACTTGAGGAGAAGAAGTCGAAATTGTGAAAAGTTGACAACGACGGACGACAGACGGGATTTGTATGGGAAAAGTCCACCTTTGACCTTCGGTCCAGATGGACTTAAAACAGATTCAAAACATAACGACAGAATTGGGTATAAGGAAAAGAAACGGCAATAGTTTTATTCTGTTTTATTGGTGTTTAACGTCCCGTCAAGTCATGTCGAGACGATGTTTGATTGTAACAGTGCGGCGCAGTGATGGCGACTTTATAGTGCCTTCTAACTAAAACATCATGCCGCAGACACTTTGACATGATACTTCACTTTGAACATGAACAATGGGCTAGGCATTCAGCATAACTTTCCCACTGAAATATATATCGGTGTTGTGCTAACCGCTACCTTTCTGACTTGGGCGACTCTTCCCAGTGCATATGCCCCAGCCAACGTTTCATTCAGGGTCATCGGTGCACTCAAACGTCACTGTCACGGACAAGTGTGAGATACAGAGGAGTTGCAGAGAGATAAGACGCTAAATACCGTTTATTATCATGATAACATTGGAGACTCAGAATGTTCCGAATTCATTCTAAATGATTGATGTAAATTTTCAGCGGACTCATTTTCAGTCTGTAGCCGTCTCATCTGTAAAATTAGAAATAAAAATCATTAAGTCATTGGTATGTTTCGTGGTTCCTTCTTTATTTCCAGTTAATGTTGATAGCAAGCATTGTTTTAAAGATCATTTTGACAATGAGAGTATACTTGTTATCATACACAAATCCAAGAGATTGATCAAACCTATAAATCAATGAACATGGATAAACCAAAGAAAACATGATCTTGCACAGAAAAATACAAACACAAATATAAATGAAAAAGGCATCTTCGGATACCCACGGCTGATCTCTTTTCGTTCACTCAAACTTATCCACTGTCTGTCAACCCGAAGGATAAGCTCCGTACTTAAAATAAATACTTTATTGCTCATCGCCAATATATGCCAATATAATTTGTTCCGTATTTTTTTATTACGGATTTAGTGTCACCTCAAGACTCGGATGTAATTACCGGCGCCGTCATGTTAGTTCATTTCACTATTCTCCCTCGAGGTGAAGAACAGTTCTTCAGACATACGACATATTTGATTGGTTAAGATAAACAATGCATATCCATACATAATGACGATAATACTATCACACGTTGTCCTATATAAATGTAGATAGTTCCCGCGGGTGTCTGAAAATTGAAAAGAGAAATGCGAACTTGTAATAAAAATCAGAAACAAAACTAGGTGTCCGCGGACATGTAAGCATGTGTGTGTGTCACCCACTGTAATGAGCAAGATGACAATATCTAGGTACTGGATACATATACTTACTGTGTTTGCCTTTATTACGTATATATTCCAAAGTATATTGAGAATGCACACAAAAATTCCAACTGATATAATACACACTGGAAATGTCATATTATCTAAGGAAATATCTCTAGTATCACTCTTATACTGACAATGTAAATGGTTATACGGTGACTGAATGTTTTCACCATTTCCACAAGGCCCACTAAGCCATCTGTTCATCATACGTCTAACATTGCCACTGGATTTCAAAGATATCAAAGCAGTATTTATAGTTTGACAAATGGCTAGACCAGGTCTACAAGCTAAAGCATGGGATCGGTCTCCTATATCTTCACTTACAACGATTAAGTCACATGGTTCTTGGCCAATTAAATAATACGCAAGATGACTTTCAACGATAAGCACAAAAGGTCCATCGTCATTTCTTAGTGCATCCAGCGCATCGAAAACGCTCTCAAAATATACTTGTCTTCTTGACGTTTGTATTTTTGTCTTAATCATTTTTTCCAGTGCCCCTTCTGAACTATTGAAAAAGTTTTTGGTTGCTTCGTCGTTGAGGCAGCCATATTGGATGTCTTTCCGTTGAACAAAGTCACTGTCTTTTAAAGATGGAAAGCTATTCGTAGAACCGGATACAAAAATTGACGTTAAGCGCGCTGCGTACGCAAGTGTACATAAACACATAAACGCCATCCATACTGTGTAAAGAGCATTGTCGTAGAAAGACCCAAATTCACTCGAAGGACCTGAACGAAAAAAAGAAAGAAAAAACAAACGTTGCATGGAATTATTTGACATACAATAAAAAAACATGGAAATGTGGTATTGCCCTCCCAAAACAGATAAATACGTAAGCTTTAATTAAACGTTATATCTAGGGCAATGTTTAATTTATTTGTATATTATACAAATAAATTGAACCTTGCTTGCTTCGAAGTTAGACTTGGCATTTGGGGCGAGGGGGTCTCAAACAGATTATTGGCTCTTTCCTTGTATGAAAATTTACTTTTATTGGTGACATGTTTCAGTTTGAAGTTTTTGAATTATTATACACAACATGCCGAATGTATGAAAAAGTATTGATATCATATTAAGTGTTTGTTTAGTTATTGTTTGTCAGATTGTGTTTGTTGTACTCGTAGAAAACTTAACACTTGACAATAATTTGCATTGCAAGAAAAGAAATACTAATTGGTTAAAAAAAAAAAACATCTAGTACGCTGTGACACAAGACATTAAATCTCGGTTGAATACGATTGATTTTAGTTAGACCTGAGTTGCCCGAAAACTTTTATCCTGTACATGTTTTCCTACAACTAAGAATTGTCGTTCAATCTGAGCTTTTATTTTTATAAATTCAATACAAACTTGCTTTTTCGATTTATAGATCAGTGATGGTTCTGTATATTTTAAACGGGTGCGTCAATTGCTCACCTTTTAATAGAAAAATCGCGGACTCGTTTAATGTTCTCAATACGGACATGGACTTTGACTCTTTCAAACGTCTGTTAGGATTCACATATCTACAATTGAATAAATAGGTATTACTGTTCACATCACTGGAGTTATTTATTGCATATTGTATTCCATCATAAAATCAGGTACCATGCAATCGGACAATGCCATTTCCGCGAAATAACCTCGGAAGTAAGTAGCAGAAATGTTGGAACTACTTAAGATTTTTAATAAAAAAAATATTCCTTAACATAAAATTATGTATGATCGTTTATTTTTACGATTTTCTAAAACATCAAATTATAAAAAGAAAAACAATTTATAAACAGAACACATTTTCATATTTTAAATGATGTTTACATTTTTGATACGTTTTTACAGGATCTACATAGTGGCTCATTACTTAAAACTCTTTCGCTAAATTGTCCAAACCGAGCATATGCATACGCTTACTTCCGAGTCATTTTTCTTTTTTCAAGCACGCGACGGAAAAGGGCTAAGTGAACAGATTGCATATGACATGTAAAAACGTTCAAGTTCCGTTCAAAAATGATCAAAGACAAAGAAAACATGACTATAGGAAATGAATCCGTTTGTCCTACATATTTGACTATTCAGCTACGGTTTTAAAACATTGTGTTGGCCAAAGTCAAGGTAGCGTTTAAAGGTGCTATACAAACTTGAAACACAATGGATGTCAAACTTAGATTCAAATGGCTTTTGTCTGTCCACAGTTTGTTCTAAGACCCAAGGTGTAAGGCAATAGGCCCCAAAGGCATTCCGCCCCAATCTGTTCCGCCCCAAATATTATATTTTCCGCCCCGAGTATTATTTCATTCCGCACCAATGTTATAAAAAAACATCACCGTACATATTCGTGAAATAGATAGCCTGTAATAATTTATGAATTCTTAATGCCACATTATCGACACTGGTATGGCGGCTCCATACACTTGTTAATAGTTCTAAAATACTATAACAGACCTTAACCCAATGAAAACTAACCCTAATCCTGAGACACAGAATGAAATTGCTATACTTGGGATACAGAATGAAAATAGTTGGATCAGGGACACAACACGAAAATGGTTAGATCTGGGACACAGAATAAAAATGGTTATAACTGGGACACAGAATAAAAATGGTTAGACATGGGACATACTATTATATATATCAATAAAGAAATTACGATAGTTCAGAAACAAATTATGTATGGGTTGGAAAAAGGGTATTTTGGGGCGGAAAATATATTTTGTGAGGAAAGGTAGGGCTGAACGTATCGGGGCGGATAATACTTATAACCAGCACCCATGCGTGCATCTTCTTCTTTATTCTATACAACGATATATGTTTATAAAGTACACCACTTAGTCGTCATATGATTGGGAGCTGCTCATAAGGTTCTGTCGATCTTCGCCATTTCTTACAATGATAATGACTGCCATTAATTTGGTTGATTATAAAAGTTTAACACACTAAAACAAATATAATCATAACGTTAAAGATTATTAACCTTTCATATCTAAGAACAAAAAGTAATGTTAGTTATATACCTTATGCTTACAAATTGTAGACCCACTACGATACAAAATATACCGAAAATAGCCATCCAAACGTCCCATGTGAATGGTTTCAGAAACAGCCATCTTGATAAGGACGCTGGTTTTGGCTTCGTCGGTTTTTTCATGACAGCACGGAATCCTCCTGAAGTAAATGGCTGTGTGAAATCTACAATTTGTGTTCGTCCAGCTGTCACTGTCAATGGCCCTGCAGCAATATAGGATTCCTAAAGTGAAAACAAGGAATTACCAAATGCTTTTTCTAACTTTAATTTAAATGTAATTGGATGGGGGTTTTCTTTGTAATTTTTTTAACATTGCCATGTCACCACACTTGTTCATTATATTCTGGTGCCAAGCTATCCAATCCTTATGCTAACCTTTACATTAAGATCAATCCAATAGATTGAGGCGAGCCACTTAGGCCGACATGATATAGATGGCGCATTAACATGATATACGCAACACAGATTTTTACCAAAGAACAAAGGGAGATAATGTTATAACCTCGGCGTTGTTTTTGGCATTGCAGGTTAAAAGAAGCAAGGAAGAAAACGACAAGTGGCAAGGTCTTGTAAAAAGACACCACACAAATCAGACGTTAGCAATGACTGTTAATGCAGATATTCTGGACACCAGTTGAATCTACAAAAGGCTTTGCATAAGATGATAGCGCTTAATAACTGAATCTTCAATTAAAGTTTCGTCAATGAAAAATATGGTCTTTTTTTACTATGAAATTAAATATTACAAAATTTGCATCAGTTGTATGTCACAACACAGGGAAACTTTGATAGTAAATCAAGCTTTCGTTTAGGTGTGTATATGCAATCCTGGGTGTACTTCAACCGCTCAATGGACGCACTTCGGGAACAGTTCGTATTTAAAGATGAAAAAGATAATCGAGCTAGCAGCATTGTAGAATCGGTGATAAAAAAGCACCAGGTGACGTCACGTGATTCAAATATTCAAGCAACATATCAGATAACGTTAGTGGGAGTACACATTGGACGGGGCGACATTACGAAAAGTCCTCATAAAGAATTGGATATAATTTAGCCACCGCTTCTTATCTTAACAATGCAGTGAATCATTTTACCTCACACAATTTCTCCAATCTTGTATTTGTCGTATGTACTAACGACTTGGAATGGTCAAAACAAAATATGCCAAAGAACGAATCAGTTGAGTATATAACTGGCAATTCTACTAATGTAGACATGGCAGTATTAGCAACATGTGACCATACAATAATGACCATTGGAACCTCTGGATGGTGAGCAGCCTACATCGCTAATGGACAGGCTACATTTTACAAATGGCCCGGTAGAGAACGGTCGCCATTCCCAAGAACATTTAGTTAAACACACTGGGATTTCTTTTTGCCACATTGGAAGGGCTTTTAAGTAAAATAATTTATTTCAAAATCATTTAAGTATTGATATGTGTTATTACCAAGTATTACCATCGTGATTTGTACTCCCCATTGGCTTTGTAGTTTGATTTACCGAGGTCTTGTCTATTCTAAATTCATTTTCTCTACAGCGTCCATTAATGACGGCTGATTTGAAGCTAGATCTGGAGTTCTGGACGGGGTTGTGTTACATAGAGTATTTGCTCTTTCCTCTTAAGTGTTGGCCCTTTCCTCTTATCAATATAATTTTTATTGGAGGCATTTTTGTATTGATATTCATTTGATGTTGTTTCTGCCTTACCGTTAATATTACTTAAATACTCACTCCTTCGTGACCACCTTGTTTTGCTTCCGGTTTTATTTTATTATTATATGTTTGACTTAAGTTAGTGTTGGCTTTTCTTATTCAGTTTTTATACAACAGAACTTCTTAACTAACATGTAAGAACAAATTGAAACCAAAAACTGTCATTGAATCTTTTATTTTAAATAATGTAGCGTTAAAAATATATTTCGTCAAATATAAACACATACATTTTTTCAACGAAAATATTTCCTAAAATAGTTAAAGTAAGCAAAAATAGGATCAACAGAACAACGATATTGACAAACAAACAATAGCTTTATCAAAACGTCACCACCAGAATGAACTGGCAAACTGGGACAGGAATTGTAAAAATGACGTCAAACGCGTCAACCGTCATTAACGGGCTCGAAAAAGAAAGTACATTATTGATGTAAGGCGTATTAATTAAAACACGATTATATTACATGACACAGCGTCGCGTGCTGCTGCATGTGTATAGCTCTAGCTCAACAACGTATGATACGTGATACAATATATATGTTTAGATGATGACGTTTTTCAAGGGTATTTAAACCATGAAAAGAGATCCCACATGTCACTGTTAAAGAAACTATTTAAAAAAAAAAGTGTTCACAAAGTATCTAGTTTAAGCAAAGATCAACTTCAAGAAAACATATATAGCATTTTTGCTATAGTTCATTTCATTTTACTTTTTTGAGTATATGGATACATTGAAATCAGTAGCGAACATGTGAAATGGACTTACGGCTTTAGAATATCGTCTTGGTTTTTCGACTTACTACTTTAAACCAACAATATACGGGTTTGCATACAATTTTTTTTTGAAAACACAGTTGATGTAGTGTCTAATATTAACATACAAATGACTTAAAATACAGGATGAGTAGAATCAACCGAAGAAGAGACATTGACACACAAACAATAGCGCATCAAACAATTAAGCACCAGAATATAAGGAAACAAATTGACATCATAACAATCCTCAAGACAAGTAATCGGACCGACTTAGGACGGTTTTTATAAAATCCAAGCTAAACATTTTTCAAGCTGGCTAGTGTATCAGAATATTTTCCTATTGTGGACGCCTATTAACTCCCGAAAAATCTGCAACCTATCATTTCAACACATCTGAATGACTTTTTTACAAGTTTACTAAGTGTGTTTGAAATTATCCGTTGGTTTATGAGAAGTCGACATTTTGAGAAATATTCAAAAACGGGATTCTTTATAAGAGAAAGTCTATTTAAGAACGATATAATGTCCAAATGGACTAAAACACAGTATCAATAGGATCAACAGAACGAGAGACATTGACAAACAAACAATAACTGCGTCAAACAATGAAGCACCGGAATGTAATTA
>JAUMGZ010238397.1:0-10745 GCA_032359645.1 Pododesmus macrochisma | reverse complement strand
GCCTTTAAACGACTTCTCTGAAATTACTGGGCAGATTTCAACCAGATGGACGTTAAGGCCCTATGGGCCTCTTGTTTGGTTTAAGGGCCAAAAGTATTTGATATTCCATATGCTTTATTCTTCAAACTTTGGTGTTCAAAGTTCTTCCAATTTGTGACCCTGGCCTTAAATGTTGAATTGCTAGATTTCATAAATGATGCTTCTGTTCCATTGAAATCCATTCAGTACTTTAGGGGAGATGTCTGGACAAATTCAGGTACTACACTGACCCAAGTCATTAAAGGGGCATAACTCCCTTAAATACGATTGCATTAAAATTCCATTTGGAGATGCACATATTCTTACAATGTGCAAGGTTTGTGTGAGGTTTTGTTAAAATTGGTCCAGTTGTTAGAGACAAAAATTTACCCACAGATGAACAGAGAGGGTAATTAAAATATACCCCTCAATACTTTTGGACTAGAAATCAAAAATGTGCAAAGTGAACATATTTGCCATAGTGTTGAACTTGGACCCCAAAACGTGTAACCCATTTTTGACCCCAGGGTCACGCCTTGAATAAACTTGGTTCTCCGTGCCCTAAAGTTACTACATACCAACACATTAAGCTCGAGGCCTTCTAGTTTATTAGAAGATATTTTAAATTTGTCAAATTTCCCCCCTTTCTGCCACCTAATGGCACCCCCTGGGGGCCAAGACCTTTAATTTGAACAAATCCAAATCCCCTTCCCCATGGGATACTTCCTACCAAGTTTGTATGAAATTGGTCCAGTGGTTTGGGAGAAGAAGTAGAAAATGTGAAAAGTTAACGATGGACATGGACAGAATTTGTATGGGAAAAGTCTACCTTGGACCTTTGGTACAGATTGAATAAAAAAGTATAAACAGTCCACTATATCATCCAAATGCAAATATTAAACAAGGGACCTTAATGGTCTTGTCACTTACTTAGAAAAGCTAATTTACATATGTTTAATATCATAACATAATGTAAATCACATCTCAACTCTTAAATTGTTGTATTAAACCTGGCGTCCCGACTACATTTTATTGAATTTCATAACAACCACAAACAAAGGTTCAACTTCAATGTGTTTCTTGAAAGTTTTTCTAATCACAATACCAGAGGTATACATGTACATCAAATCATCATGCCATGCGTAAAATCACAATATACTACAATTGCCTAAACTATCACACCGCAGTTGCTAGCATAGTTCTCACTGAACACTGTAGATTTTATCTGTCAGATGGCAAACACTGGAAAAGTAAGCATTTCACAAATCACACTGAGATCTATATATGATAAGTCATTATATCATTGTACAGTTGATTGATAACATATATATCTATCTGCTAAAGCAAATTAGTCTACTCCTTAACTGAGGATACTTGAGACATTAATTTTTTTCTACATTAATGATTTTCACTTTTTCACAAAAGTTTGTGTATATATGTAATAATAAATGTTATCATGTATTGCTACAAATTTTCTTATACCTTCAAGTGTGATGAAGTTATTAACATATTTATGTAACTTATTAGAAATGTGATCATAGCCATGTGCTTATCCATGCCACCTTGAATGATAAAACTGGGAGCTTGCATACAGGCAGGGACAATTTTATCATATTAATGCTTGTGTTTAATGGTCATGAGAGTCAAGTGTATTCCCTCTGGCCATTGATGTGGTACTGCTATCCTGATTAAAGATTGACTATGAAATCCTTTATGTTCTGGTCAGATGACTATAACTCCCAATACATGACATGATGGCAGGAATTCTTTTACAGATATATAGAGGTGGTTCGTTAATTATCATTATAAAATCAAAATCTCTACTCTAAAATAGTACACAAGTTGGGATATATTGCAAAACTTATTGAAGTCACTGTTTTAGTAGAAGGCTTAAATGTGGTGTGTCTAATTCTGATTTTATGGCATGATTTTCAAAGATATTTGTCGACATTTACACGAATTTGCGATTTTCTCCATTTCAAAAATGTCAATTAGGTGTCATTTTTCATCCCCAGTTTTCTCCTTTATTTATGTCCAGATCTCTTTGAAAATTGGCAAGGGTATTCAGAAGAGACAGATCTGGAAGAATGTCTCACATTTTGATATATAGTTTAGTAATAAAGCAGTGACCTTTTAAACTTCAAAAGGGGTTAATGATGCTAGAAAAATTTGAATTTTCTAAGTAATTAGTTATAGTTTGAAAATGAAGAAGAAAACAGAAAAACTGAGACACCCTTTTCTGGATTAACATTAGTAGAGTAAAAAACCAAATTGAGGCCCCTCTAGGGTTAACCGTGTAATAAAAAATTGGGACCTTCTGGACCTGGTCATAAACACACTTAATTTGCTCTATTCTTTTAATGTGATGACTTAGACGCATTTAGATAGAAAACAAAGAATGCTTTCTCACGATGTATACTTTATTGGGTCTATTATGAATACTTTTTTTGAAAAAGTTTTGAAAAAATTAACGTCTCAAGTATCCTTAACTGAGTATATTTTTTCTTAAAGATGATCAGTTCATACATATAACCTTTTGTCCATTATGTAACATTTCAATGATATTTCTTTAATGGCAGATATATTGTTATATTACATATATATATATATATATATACAGAAGGAAATGTATGTACAAAGAGATCCATTACTTTTGATTTGGCTGCTTATGGTAAGGACAGTGAATTCTCCTGTATTTACCTTCTTGTGTGAGATCTATTGCGTGGAAATTCCTTGCCTCTCAAATGCATTTTAACCCAATTTTGCACCAAAGTTCTTAAAAAGTCAATTTCACAACTTTTTCCCTAACTAAATCTAGAAAGTGACTTTTCATCTCATTCATTAAGTATGGCGTATTTATGATGTTTATAAGTTATTTTACAGTGTGTTTAAACATTAACATAACAACAATACAATCTTATACAATAAATAGCAAATTTAACAAAGATCACTGATTGTCTCCCTGACTTGTTCACAACTTAAACCTGTCTTGATTACTTCACTTAGCCTCTAAAATCTTCGAGTGTAATATGACACACATGTATATACACACTATATATATTATCTCATGTGCATAGTGTAGTTTTAGATTTAAAAATTTAGATAAGTCACTACTATATTGCAGATTTGCATCTTGAAGAACACATCAGAAAAGTGTAATAACGGTAAATACACCAGTGTATATATATGTTAAAGTTTAAGAGGTACAACCTGTATCATTAAACACTGTCTATTTTACTGTCAATGCATCAAAAGTCAGTTTCTATTGGGATATCTTTGTCATCTGATCACACACATCAGGTATTGGTTCTTGTACCATGTATATGCTCAAAGTTAAAGAATGTTTCTGAGAAGTATGTCCACCATTTTGTTTAAATGGTCACACATCATTCACTTTTATCAGGTTTTACAGGTTACACTTGTGTCATTGTTTATGTTATACCTAGCTTTTCTGTTCATTTTTGTTTTAGAATGTGCTCTGGAGTTTAAATGGAGGATTTATTATAGTTAATCTACATGTATCTGTTAGGTTGAGACTAACGCCTTTGCTTTACAGGTTTGATGTATCTCCTGCCAGCTGAGCTGGACCTGTTTGAAGACCCAGTGCTGCGACCTGGTGAGAAGTCTCGTGCAGATAGTTTAGGTATATTACAAGTGAAGCCTGACTGTGGTCTATCTTGAACATCATTACTCTCCCTCCCTTCAGCTCCACGACTTTCCTTCCCTTCACCGACTTGACTGTCTGAAGACTGATCACTGTTTGCAGTGCTACTAGATCCACTTATAGTCTGGATAGAATCAAATTCAGGTGAACTATGACACCGTGTACAAAACATAGAACTAGAGGAAGGACCTGTGCAATCCTCTCGTTTGGTGGCAGACGGCATTATAAAGTTTGCAGTTGTTAAAACGGCTGAAGTTGAATTTGCAGGAATTAAAAAACTTGATGTAGTTGGGTTTTTGGGAACATTCTGACCTGTATCGGCTGGGGGAGAGTAAAAACCATCACCAGATAATGGAGGTTTTATGATATTTGACTTTTCAGTAGTAGCACCTACTTTAGGTGACCCAAACACAACAGAAGCACTAGCAGCAAAATTAGCACAGCTAGTTGTAGCATTTTGTTTTTGATCTAAGCAGCTAACAGTAGCATTTGTTGGTTTGTGGCCACAGTCTTTGACATCATTCCCTGATATAGAATTACCTTTAGAAGCTTTCTTATTGCCAAAAATCACAGGCAAAGGGTTTGGGTGTACAATATTTTGTTCTTTTGGAGGACTTATTTTTAAGACTGAAAATGATATATTGGAAGGTTTTGAGGCACGTCTATTTTTAGTACCTCCCGCAGCGGTCGTGGATGTATTAACTTGTGGTTTCTGAAGCACTCTAAATGAGATGCTTGTACTTCCTTCTTTCCCCAATGTTTTAGTCATTGGATTAGATGATGTTGACCCCATATTGACCTGTTGTGCTTCAGAGCTATTGAGTTGTGGTTGTGGTGCCAACTCTGTAAACATAGGAACATTCTGAACACTCTGAATGTTACAAGCATGTTGTTGGGATACAGTGGCTCCATCTGTTTGAGTGGCTCCACCTGTCTGTGTTGATATTTCTGAGTTAGGTAAATCAAAAATTGATGACTGTGTTGCAGGAAACACTTGAGGTTGTGTAGAAAAACTGAAAACACTTGTTGCTGTAGATTGTGCCTGAGATTCCGATGACGAAGATGGTGGTGCTTCAGTACTTCCTGTTCCACCAAACTGAGGCTGAAAAGTTCCTGATGTATTGATGGGTGTAAACAATGAAAAGGATGAGGGCACAAAAGAGAAGTTAGAAGATGAGCTGCCAGTAGATAGACTTATGGTAGACATCTTTGGCAGTAAGAAAGATGAGGAAACGGTGGTGCTACTATTATCACCTGAACCTGACTTGAAATCAGGTGTGCTGAAACGACGATGTCC
Organism: Pododesmus macrochisma; assembly: GCA_032359645.1. NCBI lineage: Eukaryota > Metazoa > Mollusca > Bivalvia > Pectinida > Anomiidae > Pododesmus > Pododesmus macrochisma. The sequence continues at coordinate 5,766 of JAUMGZ010238397.1, read as the reverse complement.
AACATTGCTACTGGTAAATGTCATTTGACTGTTGCCTGATACACTTTCTGTAGATGAAGGCGACTTAAACAGATCTGGACCTTCACTTCCACAACGTTGCTTACTTTTCTTGCTTTCTGAAACAGGAAACAGGTCCATGAACGGATCTTTGTACGTCTTTAAAACATCACCCGTTTGATTCTGGTTGGATGCAGGTAACAGCAAATTATTTGTTATCTTCTGCTTTGAAGGTTCTGAAATGAATAAGTACAAACATTCAAACCTCCTTTTAAACCTGCATGCTTTAATCTGATTGCTAAATGTTGGTTATCATAAGTGTTGACCATCTGGTGTGGTTCTCGTACAAAGAAATACAATTTTCAGTACTTTAACTACTTTTTTCAATGGCAGCAAGATAACTTAATACTGTAATGCAATCCATTTTATATTAGACCAGCCTAAGTCCTTATTAATATGTAAATCTTGAAAGTTTTATTTGTGCCAGCTGTACGTGGTACCTGTTCTCTTCCAGGACATATTAGATATAGCGTCATCTACATCTTTCTTGACCAAGGTCCAAGATGGCATGTCAACAACTGGTAGCTCTTGTGAAAACCAGGCAAGGTCAAAACACAGAAGATTATTCAGCTGCTTTTCTGATTCTTGCATCAACTGAAATAAAACATTAAATTAATTAGAATATAACAAAAAAATTGTAAATATATTCAGCAATAATAAAATACTCCTAGTTGACCTTTATCACCAAAAATGAAGAGTATAACTGTATTATACATATATTCAGCATTCATTTTTATATGAAAACATGTTCAAATGCTGCATCTACTTATATTTAACTTGAATCTTTGAGCATTTTAGAATCATTGACCCTTAGGGTAAATTTCCATATCTTGTGAAAGGGTTAATTATTTATAGATGTTCTTAGTAACAAGGATAGTTTCATTATCTAAATTAAACATCACCTGTACATGTTATCTAAGGAGCTTGTTATTTGTATTGTTTATACTATTAATACAATATGAATGTTGTTGAAAGTTCTACTATTGTAAATAGAGTTGTTTTTATATGCCATTTGCACAACCTTTTTGATGGTTGTTGCAGTGGTTGTGTGGTTAAATGTGCTGGTCATTGCTATGCTAGGCGACGTCGGCCGAAGGCTTTGTGAGTTCAATCCCGGCTAGGTACCGGAATTTGACTTTAATATTTTGTTTATACTATTAAAGATAAATAGTTTGCGTATATGTGAACCAAAGCTTGATACAGGAAGTTTGTAAATGCATCAGGTGTGGATACCTATCAGGTATGCAGGGCATACCTGCCAACATCTAGAGTACCAAAAGAGTGTCATGAAAATAGAAAAGAGGGTCAAAATGCACGACATACTTTTCGGACTGTCAATTAAGGAAAAATATGCTAAATCATACAATTCAGTTAATCATATATGCATTTATTATTATTAGTGTTGTTTATTTGAAAGTTTAGTTACTAATTTAAAACAGTTTATAATTTAATTTGCAGCTTTCAATATACTGCATATCTGTTCTTTTTTGGGTTCAAAGGCATTTTACATTAAATGCTGAAAAACAACAACAAAAAACAAAAATGTTGTTTACCATCTCATATTTTACAATTTTAAACAACTGCACAAAAAGTCTTCAATTCTTAGCAAACAACATTACAGCAAATTCATATGACTGTTGATTGGGTGCTTAGTTAGTTCTAATTAATTGCAGACAATGCAATGTACAGTATCAGTTTACACAGGCAGAAATCAGTGCTATACTCTGACTGATGAACGATTAATCAATCAAGTGTGTAGGCCGCATATATATATAGTCAATGTGTGATCCAAGAACATTGTGAACATGTTACGGTATGTCACTCATCGTTTTAGTTGACAGCTAATCCTATCTAAACAACTGACCACTGTGGTGTTGTTTTAACAACAATTTAATTGATTCACCTTGGTAGAACACTGCCATCAAACACAAGTGCGATTAGGCGGAAATAATAGGCCTCAGTATTCTTGGGTTTTATCCATAGCATAGTGCTACGAACTAAAATTAGCGTTGGTATGCTGCAATGAATATTTGTAAACAAATCACGACGTAGTAGTTAGAGTACTTAATGCATGCTGTGTATTCACACTGGTAATACATTACAGAAGATTACATGGAATTTATGGCATTAACATGTAAAACTAGAAAAATTCTTATTAAAAACCAGATGAAGTGACCAAAAAGCGGGTGAAAACGATGACCCACTGCGTTATCACATTTTGGCCGGTTAAGGTTTGAAAAAGCATGTGTAACCTGCCAAAAGCGGGTGAGTTGGCAGGGTGTCTATACCTGGGTCATAAATGAATTGAGGTAAAATAGACCACAACACACCGGATGTTGATTACTTCATTCTATAAGGTCTACATGTTTCGCTGCATAGTGCGGCGTCATCAGGACAATTATTACAACCTAACTTTGTTTGCGATAAATTAAACATTTGCGGCTCTATTGTTAATTTTTACGTCACAGTGCTTCGGTTGAAACTTCAGTGACAACTGGTTATATATAGACTGTTTGTATTTATAGTTCTTGTTCCTTGTTTCTGTTTCCTCTTTGTTGGTCCATGGTTTGGTTGCTCTGGTGGCTCATGGCTACAAAGTTGTAATGGTGGCTCATGGCTACAAAGTTGTAATAATTGTCCTGATGACGCAGCACTATGTGGCGAAACATGTAGACCTTATAAAATGAGAAATCAACATCCCATGTGTTGTGGTCTATTTTACCTCAATTTATTAAAGATAAAGTTATTAACCTGACTGTTACATTGTACAGTAACAGTTTCCAGTTTTTATTCTGTGCACACATTAACAGAACGGTGGTTTACAAGAGTATTAATTTACAAGGTTTTACAAGGGAGGTAATATTTTAGGTTTTACAAGGGAGGTAATTCAAGAAATTTATATGATTGCTTATCATAGTGACAAGCACTAAATAAAGACAAAAATGCAAATTATTCAAAAAAAATAATTCTACAACTTTTTGACATAACTTAAATCCCAAACACAGTCGATGCTAGATCATCAGAGGATGTAACATTGTCGTCAATGATCTAGTGACCTTGAACCCTGTATAATCACTGTATTGATACCTTGATTCTAAGACTGATATTCTTGGTGCCTTTCACCATGCTAAGTTTTTTGAAGTGTTCCTGAATAGACGTTAACTTTGTTCTGTATTTGCGTAGTTTATTCTGTACGGGTTGTTCTATGTCTCTGATGTCGTTACTAAGGATCCTTTGTAACTCCTCCTGTCGACTTTTCAGGGATGATGTTAAAGCCAGTATTTCCATTTCAAGTTGTTTAATGATTTTCTTCTCATTTTCCTGAAAATGTAAAGTGTAGGTAATTAAAGTTCAGATATCTGTTTACCGGTATAATCAGAGTATCTTGGAAATACACCTTACAAGTATGTTCTGATCAAAACAAGAACAAATCTAAATGCCACATGTGTGTATCATGTATTATGTACCCCACAATACTCCAATGTCAAACTATTGGTTCATCAATATTTTGGGGTTTAAATTTTTACTCATCAATTGACTATTTTCAAACTTCTCAACTTTGCTAAGAGTACCAAGTTGAAGTTCAGACTTTCTACCAATTTTTTTTTACCATAATCCATCATTAAATTTTGATTTTACCTAGTCCTACACGTATGTATATATCCTATATAAAAATCCTTCATAGTTTTATCTAGCCATTTTAAATAGGGAAAAGCGCTGAATGACGACAGATTATGGTGAAAATTGGTAGAAAGAATGAACTCGGTACCTTAAGCAAAATTATAAGGTTTTTCTAATTATATATGGCTCCATAGAGTAAGAGAATAACCCTAGCCCCAGGAAGCCAAGCCCTGTCATTTGAAAAAATCTGAATCTCTTTTCAGATGCTTCCTAATGTGAAAAGTTAATGACACCGGATAGCACCAATATTGATGGACTAAGGAGGGGATTTGTAATTAGGTAAGTCCACCTCAACTATAACACCAGATAAGGTTTTTCCAATGTTCTGTCAATGTCTATAGGTCAGAGTGACCTATTTATTGTACTGGTTATATGACACACCCTCACCTCAAGATTTACAAACTTATAAAGCCAACCATATTTCATGATCCTGCAACAATTAGTGTTAAACTTAAATTGGACATATATACATGTAAATCACCATGCATATGCCAATATGCAGCCTTTAAATGGGAGTTTATAGATTAATTAGGTTATAAACACAACATACAGAAGTAGACTAATAGACAGAGTGAATTTAAGAATAATCTAGTTATTGTTAAACTTACATTGATCCCTCTGATAATATCCTCTAGCAGCTGGATGCGGTCGTTGAGAGGAGTAACTTTCCTCTTCAATGCTGCTATAGTGGATGCTATTTTTGACTGTAAAAGAAATTATTTTCATATATCGATGACATATGCTATCACATGTACGTATACACAATCATTAATAACCATGTCATGATTCGAAAAATATTCTTTTCTTCATATTTTTAATACATAGTTATACCTTTGTATGTAGTTTTCATTCATAGTGCCTAATAATTTAAATATTAAAACAATGAATTCATGATAGATGTCTGGAACTTGGTATTTAGTGTTTACCAGAATCACAGCAAAATACAGTCAAGGCCATACAGCGGAAGAAAAGTGGTGACAAGAACGGGAAATAAAAGCGATAGAGATAATTCAGTAAGAAGGATTTACTCACACAATGGTGTTTCTGCCTACTCTTTATCGTACTTAACATAGGAATCATTATCTTACTGGGGGTTAAAAATCCCTGTACATGCAAGGGACCACCAGCTTAGCGTCCCTTCCAAAGGATGTGCTTATCTTTGTCTGGCCTCTACCCTTTAACATGTCTAGACTTGGGTGACCCTACCAGGAAAACAAGTTCCCACCAGCATAGATCTCAAGGTTATTGAGACCCTCAAACCTCCCTATATATCATGATAAGGTGTCAAGTAAAGGGAAACAATTGCAAATTCAAATAAAGTGAAGAATCAAGACCATCAAAGTCTATAAGAACACATGTAGGTACATGTATGAAACTAAATATATACAGTCAAGCCCATTAAAGGATACAGAGTTTATCAAATGCAAAAGGCAAAGTCAAACATTCAATGTAGCCAAGACCATACAGAGTCTATAACAGCCCAAAAACCAAATATAGATAACAATTTGAAAATACAGAAGAAACCACAGATTTTTTCTTACAACGATCACACCCAAACATAGATAATATGCCTGTTGGGCCTTAATGTCCATCTGGATGAAATAGGCTTATAAATAAAGGTTTGGCATTTAAATATTTTTGACCCCAGGGTCATGCCTTAAACAAACTTGGTTCTCAATGCCCCAAAGTTACTACATACCAAAGCATTAAGCGCCAGGCCTTCTACTTCATAAGATTTTTAAAATTTGATAAAATTTTCCCCATTTATTCCCCCTGCGGACTAAAACCCATCATGATCATTTGAACAAATCTGAACCCCTTCCCCTAAGGATGCCGTTTACCAAGTTTGAAATTAGGCCAGTAGTTTTCTGACAATTGCAAGAATTCAAAAAGTAAAAAGTAAAGATATTTGCAATTGCTACATGTATATAATATATATATATATATATATATATATATATATATATATATACATGTATGTTGAACTTTGACCCAAAAAGGTGTAACCCATTTTTGACCCCAGGGTTA
>JAUMGZ010238386.1:0-10745 GCA_032359645.1 Pododesmus macrochisma | reverse complement strand
TCTGCTTGAGCTGTTACACAGTAAAACTGAACAAGAGCAGCTGACCTATGACTTAGGTAGCTGTTTCACCACTGTAATTATTTGATTAAGAAGATCTCTAGTGCAGCAACAAGTCAGAAAACTACAAATGACTGCAACACATCTATGTCGGGTTAGAGTGAAAGATTGCAGATTCTAGAGTCACAATTTAAGTAATTTAATGTGTACATGATTCTCTCATCCATCTAATTTTCTTCTTTTTATTTTTAATTCTTACCTTGTCTGGCATACTATCACCCTCTAACAGTATCTGCCATTTATCAAGCAGTCCTTTTGTGTCTAAATCCAACTCCCCCTTTGTTACATCCTAACATTCTCTCACTTTACAGTGTAGCTACACAACCATACCTGAGCTCCTGTTATCTTCTCTTTTCTTCCTTACTCTTATGTCATAACAAATTCCTCCCTTATATCATCTCTATTTCATACTTTTACCCCCCCCACACTCCCCACACAGACCTTGTGTCAAACCTATCTCTTCTTCCTTATACCTAATCTATCCCTTACTCTTAATTATCTCTTGGGTTATAACTACCCCTCCATTTTATCTTCTCTATTTCTTCTTGTCTCCTTGGTTATAACTACCCCTCCATTTTATCTTCTCTATTTCTTCTCATCTCCTTGGTCATAACTACCCCCTCCATTTTATCTTCTCTATTTCTTCTTATCTCCTTGGTCATAACTACCCCCTCCATTTTATCTTCTGTATTTCTTCTTGTCTCCTTGGTTATAACTACCCCCTTCAGTTTATCTTCTATATTTCTTCTAATCTCCTTGGTCATAACTATCCCCTTCCGTTTGTTCTCCTGGTATCTTTTGTCTTATTAATTGAGTCTCAACTACCCCCTTCCTTCTCTGTTCTTACTCTCCTGTACAGGGTCACAACACATGACCCCTCCTATTTCTTGTTCTTGTACCAGCTGTTTACCTCTTTTTGACTGTATCATAACTTTCCTTTCCTTTTTCTCTTCATGTCATATCACCATCATCGTGTATATATCACACTGCCATCTGTTTTCTCTATAGTCCTTATTTCCCACTCCCTCTGTCAAACTGTCATTTCTCTCCCAGTGTAATATGCACATGCATGATGATTGCCTAGTCTTCTGTTTAGGATATGAGTCACCATTGTATTGACTGACAGACAACTGATGGAATTCCTGTACAGTTCTACAGAGTGCAGTATTCAGGTGACTTTGGTAATGTTATTTGTAAAGCAGATATTTCCATGTTACACATCAAACTTTACTATAATGGTGAATGCTCATCTGTGAAACTGTGAGTGTTATATCATCTATTGTTGGTAAAATCTCTGTGCAAAGGTCATAAATCACTAGAGTTACTTAAGAGTGCACGTTTAAGATACCGGTACATGACCATGTATTTAAGGTGACCATGTCTTGAGTGCCTATGTAATAGCATGCTTTAAGGTGACCATGTATTGAGTGCCTATGTAATAGCATGCTTTAAGGTGACCACGTATTGAGTGCCTATGTAATAGCATGCTTTAAGGTGACCATGTATTTAAGATGACCATCAAGTTATACATTCTCTCTGTGACTCGGACCCCCTAGGCACAAGAGATCATAGGCCACAAGAGATTCTAGGATTAGATTCTATAGATGACACTTATGTAAAGTACGTGAGTCTAACCGGTCACAGCTGATACTTCATGTTACGAACAATTACAGTCTAAACTGTCACTTTTTCCCTAGGACAGGATATTGCTGTGTAAGACAGAGATATGTGTTGTTTTACATATGTTAATTCTAGTGAGATATGTTTAATCACATGTTGTTTTTCATATGTTCTAGTGAGATATGTATAATTACATGTAATATTTGTGGACTGATACATGTGTTTTTCTGTTATTGGAATGTTTTTAGTAAGGTATTTATAATTATATGTAATATTCTTGGAATTTCCTGATTAGTGTGACATACCACAATTAACTGTGTATATAAACACCAGCACATTAGTAAAATCTCGTGTTCAAAGATAAGCCACTTTTTTTTACATGGTGATTATTTATAAACAAGCTTTGACTATCTATTCAACATACCTAAATGAATTCATTTAATTTCTAAGCTGACTGTAATATTACACAAGATGTGACTTGGCACACACTTTATAATACAAGTCTTCAATAGATATTCTTTACATGTAAACAGGTGACTTATATTTGATCTTTATTTACAGGTTGTTAAATCATCACTGTTAGTTTGGAGCCAAGACTGAATTCCTATGGGTTTATCAATATAAATACCAAATGACTGATACCCACTACATCACTGGCCTTGTCACTCCACACATAGTACACCAAGCCCGCTTTAAAACATTTCTCTAGAACAAAAGTGAGTGTGGTAGAGTTATGTAGTTTGGAAGTGTAGTGAAGAGGGTGGTCTGATTGGCTGTGTGTTGTTTACATCAGTCTAATACACAGGTACAAATACAGGTACCACAGCATCCTGCTATACACACTCTGACACCCTGCTTCTCTACATACAACTGTGAATACATGAACTGTGATTTCTTTGGACTTCCATGTGGATATTACAATCAAGACCATGCTGGGATTTATCAAGTAAATTTGTGCTCTATTTCTATAACTACACACAAGGATGGAGTTACCAGTGAAATGTGTGCACGTGTTTGTGTACAGTTTAATATTTCTATTCCTGGGAGAAGAATGCTTGTCCTCACCAATAGAACAACAACAGAAACAAACTGAGGTAAACTATGTTGCACCACAGAGACCATCTATTAATACCCACAATTCTCTATGGACGGCCACTATACCCTTAAAATCAGATTACATCACAGAGGAAGCATCTCAAGAATCCCATCAATCCACTTTAAAAGGCACACTTTTACACAAAATTCTACTCTCCCCTGTGGTGAGTACAACATCAGAATCTAAGTCATCTGTAAACAGTCATGCACAACCGATACATCAAGTTTCTCCTACCAATCTGAATAAGCGTCAAGTATTGCATGTCAGCGAGGAAGTTAAAACCACACTTACTCAGGGTGAGGAAGGATATGATTTGTACCTAAGATTGCGTAGTAGTGGTCCCCAGACAGACAGATCAGCTTCAACATCAGACTTAAAACAGAACTTACAGAGACATGGAGGAGTAGACAAAGTTTTATCTGAGGCACTGCGTCAGGAATTGAGTGAGGGTGGTAATACACAGAAACAGACTGACGTACCAAGAATGGTTGTAACAGCCGTCGGTTCTATTGTCGCATTATTCAGCATGTCATTGCTGGTCGCTATATTTCAGTGTTGCTGTCGCCGTAAACGCAGTAACAGCAGTGATTCCAAACCATCATCCACTGCAGAGGATAGGCACGAAACTGACAATGATGTGCAACAAAACGTTGACCACGAAGAAAGTAAGAGTGAAACACATGAAATGTAAGTATCATACAAATATTCTAAATCAGGGGTACATAAACAATCTCTCTAAATCAGGGGTACAGAAACAATCTCTCTAAATCAGGGGTACAGAAACAATCTCTCTAAATCAGGGGTACAGAAACAATCTTAATGATAAGTATTATGTAGAAGATAAATACATCAATAAATGACAGCTTCATCAACTAACGTTATGGCATTGATTAAACAATAGGATTTAGTGGCGACTGCATACAGTAATAGGCATTAATCATTTATAACAGAGTGCTGGTATGGCTGTCTTTACATTTGATTACTGGCCATTCATTGTTTTTTGTGTCTTTACATGAATGTTTTATAACAATACACAGTAGGTTAGAGGAGATACTATCAAGTGACTATATGCCCCTACATTGCTGATGTAATTCTTCCTCATAATACGGAGTAGACAGTATTATATGCTGGCCTACATAAATTACAGGTGTTGGGGAAAATTCCAGAAAAAATTCATATTACATGTAATTCTTCCTCATAATACCGAGTAGACAGTATTATATGCTGGGCCTACATAACTTACAGGCCATGGGAAAAATTAAAATCACAGGTAATGCTTCCTCATCGTACCGAGTAGACAGTAATATGCTGGGCCTACATAACTTACAGGTGTTGGGGAAAATTAATATAAATTCTATTAAATATGATGAGAAATTGTTGGTATTGTATGACCGCATAACAAATATTCATTCAATGGTGTAAAATGTTGGGTTTTTTTTCTGACATAAACAATTTCTTTGGTCTCATATACTTTTTTGTTTATGCATCACCCCCCTCCCACCCCTCCAAAAAAAAGAAAGAAAAAAGTCCTAAATAAAATTTTGATGGGGTTTACATTTCCTTGTTTTTTAGATTCTACAAAATAAACAGAGTTTAAACTGTAAATAAACTTTCTAATTTTACAATAGAAAGGCAATCAATTTATTTACAAACAGTCTGAAATAGGCTTATAAATACCAAGATATTACAAATGGGCTATATAAACATCACAATTCTACAAATAGGCTATATAATACAAGGATTTCACTGCAACAGTGCTTGTCTAGAATTGGCATACCAGTAAATATATACATGTATCTGAGTCTTTGATACACTTAAAGGGTAAACTGGAAACATAATATTTTTTCAATGGCCTAGGTGTTATGTTGGGTTTACGTAATGCAGGTTAAACACATTATTTTTTTATTTGATTATATATTTAAGATTAACACTTTAAGTCTGTGTGACTTATTGGGGTCTCTATGTGATAACAATCCTGGTAATAAATGATGGATGATATGTACTACAGACTACACTGAACCCATGAGCCTTAGGGACTTCAGGAAGTGTAGTGTAGATATACACAAAGTTTATTTAAAGTCTAACTAACTTGTATGGAGGATGACTAACAGAAGCATAATAATTAAAGAGTCTTTTGTTGTTGCTATTATCTCTGATAACATTACACACAAGAAAAGAGAATCACAGATAGAAAGGATGAAGTTGTGTCTGTACCGATAGTGCATGTTACATGTTGCATGCAGCCTTCATCAGCAATAGACTTTTCTTGATTTTATCAATGTTTAGAGGGGGGTAAAAACTCAATGCTCCCCTGATAAATCTATTTATTGTTTACACTTTGAATGTTTTCCTTACCAATCACAGACATCTTTAAACACACTGATCTATCAACGTCCCTATACAAACTATATATCACCTATACAAACACACCTAACCTTATCTGTAATGATGTACAATAGTTCATCTCTATCCATGCCTTCAGATGTCTGTAACAGATAATGGATGCTGAGAATACCTGGTTTATCATCTCAGCTATACCTGACCAGGCTATCTTGACCACAGGACATCAAACAATTTTGTTTTGTTTGTATGTTACAAACATTCAGGTGTTTCTTCCTTCTATTATCAATGGTCTATAGAACAATCTAAATAGCTTTAACTCAAACTTCCTACAGTGTAAGTACTGGTTAATGATAAAACAATCTAAATAGCATTATAAGAGAAACATCCCACTGTGTAAGCTGGCTAATTGTCATCTTGCATCACCTGGCCATAACACCTCTATCTCACAAGCTGTAGTAAAGATACTGTGACTGAGTTGAAGAGCAGGAAGTGGGGTCAAGTTGTGTGTAATAACATGATTATAATGAGCATGTAACAAGTATGTAACATGGCAGTATTAACTCCACTACATTCCAACATAGTAAAAGTGTTAGCAAGGCACCCATGATTTACTATACATGTAGATTGTCCATATGTTACTAGTAAGGTATATAATACTACACAGGTCATGAAATATTAGACTTCACAGCACATGTCGCCTATACAATGGGTCAGTGTTACAGTGGGGCAATCCAAATGTCTTACATGTATGGTCATTTTACATCCTTTTTGTGACAACCTGAATGCAATTCTACAGATTTACTAATGTCTCTAAGACATTGTCTATAAATTCACAACTACATACCAATAGATCTACAATAGTACATGCCCACTGATAAGTTTTTTCACTGGTTTAATTAAGTTAGAAACAATAAAGTACACATTTACATGTTTATGATCAATTCTTCTTGTAATGTAGTAGCATTCTACAGTCTGAACATGGTATTATAATTGATATATTGTTTGTTGTCCAGCAGGTATCTCAACATCTATGTTTTCTGTTAGTTTCTGATACAGAATTGCTTTCTTTGATCATTATTTAGTTATCTTACTATAGTGCTAATACAATAATTTCAAATTGTCAGAGAGAAGCACGGTGCACAGAAGGTGGAATCAAGAGAGTCTTCTCAGGAACCACAAGACAAGTCCGTGAAGAACAAGATTAAAGCTTTTGAGGTGAAGAAGGACTTCCCAAAGGCAGATCACTCACCTGACACTAGACATGCCAGGAAGCGACCAGAAAGTGAAGCATTCAAAGTCTTTGAAAATAAGGGCATCCTTATTGGCATGGTAAGATACAGCATAAACTAGGGCACATCCTTATTGGCATGGGAAGATATAGCATAAACTAGGGCACATCCTTATTGGCATGGTAAGATACAGCATAAACAATGGCACATCCTTATTGGCATGGTAGGATACAGCATTAACTAGGGCACATCCTTATTGGCATGGTAAGATACAGCATTAACTAGGGCACATCCTTATTGGCATGGTAAGGTACAGCATAAACTAGGGCACATCCTTATTGGCATGGTAAGATACAGCATAAACTAGGGCACATCCTTATTGGCATGGTAAGGTACAGCATAAACTAGGGCACATCCTTATTGGCATGGTAGGATACAGCATGAACTAGGGCACATCTTTATTGGCATGGTAAGGTACAGCATTAACTAGGGCACATCTTTATTGGCATGGTAAAATACAGCATTAACTAGGGCACATCCTTATTGGTATGATAAGATACAGCATAAACATACAGCTCTTGACTAGTTAACATTTACACGATCCTGTATGACATTTCATTTGATACATTTTTGTATAAATTACACCACTTATAAATAATTTAGTTTATCCGGATAACATTTCTATATAAATTTTTCCAAACCAATCACAATGTGTTTTATGTAGTATTTGAAGGTAAGACAATATTGAGATGTGCAGTAGCTATGATATAGGAGTGAGTGTTACATGTAAGTGTTATCTATGATGGATACTGTCAGATTTGATAGAATGATGACCCTCAGGGTCAATGTGTACACCTGAAGCATGTCTACAGGCAGTTGTACTCAATACCACTGATCAAACTAACTATATTTTCCTAACAGAATTACTAGTAAATATAATCTATTTATTACACGTTATGTCACAATCTGTCTGTGTAATGTTTAATTAACTGGTATACAACATTCAAAGGACATGCATTTAGAATAGGCTTTAACTTTACATCACAACAACAGTTTCTAAGTGGCACATACAGTGCTTAGAAAAATAATACCCTCTTTAAAAGATCTAGACACACAGATTGAAAAGATCTTCTATAACCACTTCATGAGAGTAAGGGAATATGGTAAAGAGATTAAAAGGAACTCTGCACCAAGTGTCCATAGAAAGGTATAGCTACATGTGCATGTATGTACTGACTGGCTATGAAACACTATGTTATATACATCACCTACATAAACCTATCTACACTTCCTTGTGTATCAATCAGAGACATACACAGGGGTAGAACACAAAGCTGCCAGAGTAGTATTGTGCCAGGAGAAAAAAGCTTACTAGACACTTATATACCCAATACTGATGATACATGTAAAAAAAATTCTTACTAGACACTTAATTACCTAATACTGATGATACATGTATAGATATTCTTACTCTTAAACATACTGCTGGTTGGCAAATGAAGACTCTAGAAAGCTGAATGAAGAAACACATAAATATAACACTGGTGTTTTCTCTTTTACATAGTAAATACTCTAGAAAGCTGAATGAAGAAACACATAAATATAACACTGGTGTTTTCTCTTTTACACAGTCAATATTCTAGAAAGCTGAATGAAGAAACACATAAATATTACACTGGTGTTTTCTCTTATACACAGTCAATATGCTTGAACAATTAAGAAACTATAAAACATAGGTATTTAAAGTTGATTTTAAGTTAATCTGCCAAAGGTTGTTCTGTATTTCTTCTTTTAGACACATTTTCCCTTCATATCATTTCCTTGATATCATTATTCAGTTGATACAGGTACATTTAAACATGACAGAATGTATGGGTGTCTTTATTGGGGAACCAAAGTATTCATAGTAACTGTAATCTTGACCTTTGAATTCCAACACAAAATGTCTACAGGATATTCTTTATGTTACAAGATACTTCTAGTTAAGTATCAAGCAGGTTTGTTTCAAGCATTTTAGAAAAATAAGTCATACATAAAACTGAACATGAATCTGGTTACAATAGAGTAGAGACTCATTAATAATGACATCAAACATGAAGAATGCAAGGATTGTACACATAAATATTATTGTAATTTCATTGAAGATATAAACAAATGTATAATACAGTGTAATCACACTTAAATAGAAATAGAATAAAAACACTGGCATGAAATTTGGTCACACACAACAAGCTCTATTGATATAGCACAGGAACTGATTTATTCACTGATTTAAAGTCCAAACATTTAATAAACACAACATATATATATATAAATAGTTTGAACAAGCACGTAAATAGTTGTACTGTGTGATACACACATGTGTTTGTATCCATAATACAGCAGGAATTTGGCAGGAAGATATACTGATACAGTTCAGGAAATTGTGACTTATCAAACCTGCATATCATTACAAAGTAAGATGTTGGACAAGTAGTGTGCAGGACTCACCACAAATGGGGTGTACTATGGTAAGTTATATCACAGGTATCTGTACATCTCTACAGATACATTGGTAACAATCTCCAACAGGAAATAGTAATGGTCTAAAATTACTACAGTCTAGGTACAGTGATTCACCTGTTGTGACATTACATAGTACCAGTGTATAAACTGATCTACAGGGCACCTGTTTTAACATAATTACAACACACTTTGGGCAACTAGTGTGTGTTTGTGTGTTTGTGTGTGTGTGTGTGTGTGTGTGCGTGCATGCGTACGTGCGTGCGTGTGACATTAAGTATGTTACAGTGTTGACAGTATAGTTACATAATTATGAATTATGTTTTCTACATGTTATACCAATATTATATATTCAACATTTTTTCAATATTATAGCACATTATTTCAATATCATATAATCTAACATAGATAGCAATCACAACATAATATTATCTACATTATTACAATAGTATAGTTCATATTTATATATTATATCACCCTAGTGTGGACAGTAATCAAACATTATAATTACTGTATATTATACCCACTATTTTAATCTTTACAGGGAAGACATCCTGAACACATTATAATTACTGTATATTATATCCACTGTTTTAATCTTTACAGGGAAGACATTCTGAACACATTATAATTACTGTATATTATATCCACTGTTTTAATCTTTACAGGGAAGACATCCTGAACAGGACATAGAGGAGGATGTAAATGTTGAGAACACTCAGCCCTCCCCTAGACAGAAGACTAAGAAAGGGTAGGTATCCTGTGCCATGCTGTACCACTGTAACATGTTGTAAACAAGACTTTCTCTTGCTGTTAATACATACTGACACAACACCATCCTGTTATCATGTAACAGTAACTCATCAATATATATCTCATATATGTGTTACTTGTTAAAGTTAAGGTATCACCTGACAATCCAGATACAGTTATTATGTGTTGTATGTTTGATTTAATGTATTATAGACCAGGGCATAATGGCTCGGAGGTAGAGCATTCGCTTCGTGCTGGTAGGCTAGGGTTCCAATCCCGGCCACATCAAAACCTAAGATGTTAAAATTAGGTAATCTTCTCGCTCCCTGCTAAGCCATCAGCACTTCTGGATAGGAGAAGGACTGGTTGGCTCAGTGTCAGGATAATGTGACCAAGTGAAGTAGCATGTAAATGTGTCTGTGCATACTTGCCAAGTCTCCCTTTTTAAGAGGGTGACTCCCGATATTTTACCCTCATTTTTGACTTTCATATCTGCATTTTTCAATAAATCTTGTTTTAATATCAAATAAAATTAGTACATTGCATAAAGCAACAGAAAGTATGTAATTTTAGACTATTCTTTGCCAAATAGGGTGCATTGAAAGTTCTTTTAAAACAATTTATGATGAAGACACATGATATCTCCTCCATGGATTTTTTTGAAAAGTTGGCAAATATGGTCTATGGCATGATATTTCAATGAGACAGCACTATAACGTGGCCATCAGCATGCACTGTTACAAGCAGGCACTGTCTCGATATGACCTAAAAACATGAGTTGTAGGGACATTAAATAATACAATATTATTATTATTGTTTAACGGCACACCAATTCATGAATAGGTCATATGGTGCCCAAATAATACAAACAAACTAATGTACTACATGTACTGTACATGCATATAACTGTCAATTCAGATATGGTTATTATGTATTGTATGCTAGATTTAACAATGTTTAAGGTACTTCCAGACAATCCAAATATGGTTATTATGTATTGTATGTTAGATTTAACAATGTTTAAGGTACTTCCAGACAATCCAAATATGGTTATTATGTATTGTATGTTAGATTTAACAATGTTTAAGGTACTTCCAGACAATCCAAATATGGTTATTATGTATTGTATGTTAGATTTAACAATG
>JAUMGZ010238375.1:0-10745 GCA_032359645.1 Pododesmus macrochisma | reverse complement strand
CAATTGTTTCTTTAAGTACATAAGCTGCTGTTGTTGCGCCGTATCCTTCCCTAAACCCAAACTGCAAAGGATTAGGAAATTCAACGTTTTGATCTATTAGCGAGGTTTGCATTCTATTAAGTAAAATCTTTTCTAAAAGTTTACCAATGACAGACGTTAGGGTAATACCGCGATAATTTGTAGGGTCTGTTTTAGATTTATTTTTACCTTTGTGTAAAGAGATGACATTACCTGTTTTGAAAGCTATTGGAATATATCCGGATGAAATGATTTTGTTAAATAATACACACAAATATTTACTTAAATGTGGTCCACCATATAGAAGATGCTCATTAACAATATTGTCAGGGCCAGGAGATTTTCCCTTTTTAAGATCTTTTATATATTTACTTGCCTCAGTCTCTGTCACATGTATGTCTGAGTCGTTGTCAGCACTTTTGTTATTAGTGTTAATATCATCGACTATACTTTCAATTGAATCTTTAAAATCATCGTCAAATATACTCTCTGTATCTTCGTCGTTTGCTAAGTCGGCGTAATATTTTCCAAATAAATCACAGATATGTTTTTTATCATTTGCTTCATAACCTTTATAAATTAATTTTGGGGTAAGTTTACTTTTCGGCTTTTTAACATCTTTCCATGCAGTTTTGTAAAAAATACCAATATCAAGTTCAGCGGCTTTTTCAATATCATCATAAATTTTACGTTTCCAGTCAGTTTGGGCTTTGCGGAAATTCTTTCGAAATTCGCGCTTCGCATTTTTATACCGTGTATATGTTGCTGCGTCTTTATCGCGTGGACTACCGTAACTCTTCCATTTACGCTTGGCATCACGCATCTGATAATGATAATTTTTAAGACCAGATTCTTTCCAAAAAGGTTTTAAAAAAGGTTTGAAAGTGCCATTTTCAATATTTTTATTTGACGTTGTTATCAATACATTTGTTATATAGCTTAAATCGTTTTCTATAGATTCAGGTGATGTAGCGTTTGTATCAATTTGGATATTAAGCAACTGTTCACTTTCAGATCTATATAGATTTAGCTTGTCGGTACTTGTTTTGCTCCATTTTAATACGCTTCTTTGTAAATTTTTTGTCAACATTTAGGTCACAAAAAATTGGACAATGATCTGAAACATCAAAGTTCTAACCAAAATGAATTTCAGTGTATGTAACACATATATAAGTGACGAACATGTTATATTTTTGTGTTGGTAGGTATATGCGCCTGTAGAAGAAACAACATTGAAAAGATTACGATCTGAAGTATATGAATGTAACAGACTAATACCCCCGCTTCCGCCAAGTTATGTTTTTTTAGAGTTATATTTCAATGAAATTAAAATGTTGCTGTACAGGAGTTGCACGGACAAGTATTTCCCACAAAGGTGCTTAACTCCATCAAAAAGGGCAGAAATCACCAATTAAAATGCTAGTGCACAACTACACAAGATACCGATCATTCATGCAAAGTTTCAATGGAATCCACCTCTTAGTTAAGGAGGAGTTGCGCGAACAAGTATTTCGCACAAAGGGGCATAACTCCATAAAAAAAGGGCCGAAATCCCAAATTAAAATGCCGATGCACAACTACATAAGAAACTGATCATTCATGCAAAGTTTCAATGAAATCCACCTTTTAGTTAAGGAGAAGTTTTCTGGAAAAGGTACTGCGGACGACAGGCAGGCAGGCAGGCAGGCAGGCAGGCAGGCAGACAGACAGACAGAGTGATTCCAGTATACCCCCCATCACTTCGTTGCGGGGGTATAAAAATATCAAAGCAAAGAATTAAGTCACAACAACCTACTTTATACATAATTCTTGAAGGACATGGCAATGAGCTTTACATATTCTTTTTGAAGTCTCATGTTGGTAAGACCTAAAGTCCCAAAGGTATCAGCTAAATACTAAAAAATCATTAAAATCATTAATCAACAGTTCAGCTAAAGGACTTAATAGGGCTAGCCGCTGAACAGATTGGGCAAATCATTTCTTAGCAAAATCATGAGAAACACTGCAAATTATGTACAATGGCTTTACTTTAAGAATGACATCCTATTATAGATTTAAATAATTTACTTTGAAACTCAGTCATCACCCTCTTTAAAATGAAACACAGAAAATAAACGATAGGCCTATTGGGCCTTAATGTCCATCTGGATGAAATAGGTCAACAAGTAAATGTTTGGCATTTGAATACTTTTGACCCCATGGTCATGCCTTGAACAACCTTGGTTCTCCATGTCCCTAAAGTTACTACATACCAAAGCATTAAGCTCAAGGTCTTTTAGTTTATAAGATTTTTTCAAATTTTCCCCATTTTGGCACCCTTAGTGGTGCCCCCTGGTGACAAAGCCCCATCATTTGAACACATACAAACCCCCTTTCCCTAAAGATGACAGCAGCTTCGAGCAAGATCTGGGGTTCGCGACGGGGTAGTTCACACAGAGTTTGGTTCCTTCCTCTTATAAATATCACATTTATCGGAGGCACGATTCAGGTTGCATTTTTTGTATTCTAACAAGTTTGTAAGTGTGGTAGGCACAAATAAGTCTGTAAGTGTGGTAGGTACAAATAAGTCTGTAAGTGTGGTAGGTACAAATAAGTCTGTAAGTGTGGTAGGTACAAATAAGTCTTTAAGTGTGGTAGGCACAAATAAGTCTGAAAGTGTGGTAGGTACAAATAAGTCTGTAAGTGTGGTAGGTACAAATAAGTCTGTAAGTGTGATAGTTACAATAAGTCTGTAAGTGTGGTAGGCACAAATAAGTCTGTAAGTGTGGTAGGCACAAATAAGTCTGTAAGTGTGGTAGGCACAAATTAGTCTGTAAGTGTGGTTGGTACAAATAAGTCTGTAAATGTGGTAGACACAAATAAGTCTGTCAGTGTGGTAGGCACAAATTAGTCTGAAAGTGTGGTAGGTACAAATAAGTCTGTAAGTGTGGTAGGTACAAATAAGTCTGTAAATGTGGTAGGCACAAATAAGTCTGTAAGTGTGGTAGGCCCAAATAAGTCTTTAAGTGTGGTAGGCACAAATAAGTCTGAAAGTGTGGTAGGTACAAATAAGTCTGTAAGTATGGTAGGTACAAATAAGTCTGTAAGTGTGGTAGGCACAAATAAGTCTGTAAGTGTGGTAGGTACAAATAAGTCTGTAAGTGTGGTAGGCACAAATAAGTCTGTAAGTGTGGTAGGTACAAATCAGTCTGTAAATGTGGTAGGCACAAATAAGTCTGAAAGTGTGGTAGGCAAAAATAAGTCTGTAAGTGTGGTCAAGGTACAAATAATGACAACATTAGTACTGCTTGTCTAAATATTTTCATAAAGTCTTTAGGGTAGACATATTAGGTTTGGTCGGACGAGGGGAAACCACAGAAATATTTGTTGGCCCTAGTAGTAAACTGAAATCCCCAGGTTTACACAACTAACTGTTCTGGAGGAGACACAATAATAACATTTTCAAAATGTTCACCAGGTCAACCATTCTTGATTTTTTTCAACAAACATTATAATTTTGTGCAAAACTAATATATCAGAGAAGTCACTATATAAAAGTTGACCATATTTCTTACCCGTTCCGAGATGTGATACAGACAGACCACAGACCATGCATAATGGACAGCAGACGTGTTATCATCAGACATTTCAACTAAACAAAGCTAAAGGTGCAGAGCTAAAAATGTAAGTATATTAATGATGGGATCAACACAGTATTAATTTTTTTAATATGATTGAATTCTTCAAGATTACAACAAGCTTCAACTCTCTTCATTACAAGAGACATAACTCCTGTTCATAATGAACCTTCAGTAAGATAATTAACTCTCTTCATTACAAGAGACATAACTCCTGTTCATAATGAACCTTAAGTAAGATAATTAACATGGTGGGCAGTTTAAAAACAGGTTTTGTCATACTTATTTGCAAAGATTGGTAATTCAACACAGAAAAGCCTTAACATAGCAATTAATTGTTAATTAATATTAATATCTGTTATATTTTGAGTTGTTATATACCCACATACAGATTTAAATACCTTATGCTTCTTTGTTTGTTTGTGTCAAGGGCTTATTGTCCAATCAACAGCTAAGGTCATTTACGGACGTGCCAGTTTTACTGGCGGAGGAAACCGGAGTAAACAACCAACCTACGGCAAGTAATGCACCTTTCTCACACTAGGAAGCCTGGATGGGAATCGATCTCGCCCACCGCAGCCCCCAATAGATACCTTATGCATACTCTGCAGTGCTAACAATCATATTACTAAAGTTTATGATGATTTAGTTTAAATCGAATGTGAATTATCCAATATCAGGGTTCGTAAAGAAAAATAACTTTAAAATCAAGCACTTTTTAAGCATTTGAAGTCAAATATATAAGCACCTTCAAACTGTCTTTTAAAAAAAAAAAAAAGTAAAAAGACTTTTATAATGAAATCAATCTTAAGTGAGATTTTAACTTTTGTTTGTTTATATAAATAGCTATTTTAACTTGTTGAACTGCATTAAACATGCAGTCAAACCTGCCCTAGCGACCACTCGTTTAAGGCAACCTCCCACTCATAGCAACTGCTTTGTAACAGTTAGTTTGTTTGTTTTATTTGGGTTTTTAAGCGTCCCTTTAACTCATGTATAGGTCATATCAAAACGGTGTCTGCTTGTGACAGCGCGCACTTATGGTGGCTTTATAGTGCTGTCTCACTGAAATATCATGCCAAAAACACATTGACATGATACTTCACTCAGTCACATTTTACTGACACCGAGCCAAACAATCCTTCTCCTACCCAGTAATGCTTTGTAACAGTCCTGTGAAAAAGTGTATAAAGCGACCACCTGCTCAACGGGACCAGCGACCGCTTATTTACGGACCCTTGGTCGCCTAGCATTTCTGTATAATGACCGCGGTCGCATGGAAAACGCATAGATACGACTTCCTTATGATCACAAATGGCCTCGTGCAAGTCGCTTACGCAAGTCATAAGCAACCTCGCGGAAGCGATGTGCTTTTTGTGTAAATATGATCGACAAATCGCCTGCAGGTAAATCTAGCCTCCTGCAGGTGTTAATTACGCAAACTAGTTACATATTAGACATTCAGAATTGATTATTATCTAAGACATTAATGATGACTAGTGGTATGCTTGCATAACAGTTCTACAGTAGAAGAACAAGTGTAACTACGATTGGTTTGATGATCAGCTTGATTGTGTGTCGTATTTGTACTCATTACTTGGTTATTGTTTGTAGGATGTGACTTTTCACAGTAAATGCGTATAATAAAGATATTTTCCCAGTGTATGCTTGTTTAATTAGGGCTTTGCATAACTTCCAAAGTATTTCACCGATATCGTGACAAAAGACAAAGGTGTACGAGTATTAGTCTGCAGCTTCAAAATTTGAGTGAGGGAAACTGAATGTGACACTAATATTGTAACACAACATTTTTATAGAATTTTTTTCAATCAAATAAGAAACTAAAAGGCATCTTTTCTTTTATAATCAGTGATAACATATAAACACAAACACAAATTTATTCGGTCCCATCCGGCTTTATACCTCTCTATTAAGACCACCTCTCTATAATGACTGTTTTGGGTCAGCCCCTTGAGTGGTCTTTATAGACAGGTTTGACTGTATATACAAATGATATATAGTCTCAAGTTCATCAAATATTTTTACTTTCAAATATACATTTAGTTCATCTTCAAATTTCAGGCATACACATGTCACTTTTAAGCATATTTTTGCTTCAGCTTAACTCTTTACAACAACTGATAATTAAATTCAAACATAATTATAATGGCCATATATATACAAAGTTCACGCTAATTTTCCTATCACTTTACGTTCATCCACAGAATTCAGAAGTTAACAATGTATTTTCTACAGTCATAATGTCAAATGGCGACGTACAATTCCAATTCTGGGTTAACAAAGTTATTTGCAGTATGACAAACGCTTTCAAAAATTTGTAAGACTAGTGAGTCTAATGCTAACAAGAAGCCCATGGGGCCTTAACTTCCATCTGGATTGGCATTTGAATACTTTTGATTCTAGGGTCACGCCTTGAACAAAGTTGGTTCTCCATGCCCTAAAGTTACTACCAAACAAAGCATTAAACCCCTTTTGGCCCTTCTAGTGGTGCCCCTTGGGGCCGAGCCCCATTATTTAACAAATATGAACTCTCTTCCCCCAGGATGCCTTCTACCAAGTTTAGATGAAATTGGTCCAGTAATTTTGGGCAAGAAGTCAAAAATGTGAAAAGTTAACTATTTGCTCTAGTGTTGAACTTTGACCCCAAAACGCGTAACCTATTTTTGACCCCATGGTCACGCCTTGAACAAACTTGGTTCGCCATGCCCTAAAGTTAACAAATACCAAAGCATTAAGCACTAGGCCTTCTAGTTTATTAAAAGAAGATTTTTGAATTTTGTCAAAACTGCCCCCGTTGGTCCCCTAGTGGCGCCCCTGGGGGACGAAAACCTTCATTTGAACAAATCTGAATCCCCTTCCCCAAGGGATGCTTCCTACCAAGTTTGGATGAACTTGGTCCTGTGGTTTTGGAGAAGAAGTCGAAAATGTGAAAAGTTTATGCAGCCGCCGCCGCCGACGACGACGACAACGACTGACGAGTTATGACGACTAAAGCTCACATGAGCCCTTCGGGCACGGGTGAGCTAAAAAGGAAACATCACGAACTTCTGTTAAATAATTAGAAGCGAAATCAGGTGCTCGCGATATGGTTAGCGTTTCCTGCTACACGATTTTCACTGAAAGTGAATTCTTAATAGAAAATTGCTGTCGTAGCAGCAATACAATGTCGTTATTGGAACATCATAACGATACATCGTGGTTACAATACTGTCAACATATGGATAACTGCAGAAGAACTAAATATGAAAGAAGGATGACCTTATAGTTGGGCCGCAAAATAATCAATCGACATATAGGAACCAACTCTGACTAACCTCGTACAAGCCATACCATAAAAGCGGGCAAAAGGTCAGAGGAAACTTGGACTTATATTCAGTTTGTTCTCGTGTTGTTTTGCCCTTGTGTTTGTTACGAAATAACATTCATATAGAATAATAGCACACGTCACATTAACAATGTTGAGAGCATAGGGGCAGCCCCTTTTTCGCAAACTATGGGTATACGTTCTGCCAAATTTGGTTGAAATTGGCCCAGCGGCTCCTGAGAAGTCGAAAATGTGAAAAGTGTTTAAGACGGACGAAGACGGATCGTAATGGGTCATCATTACCTTTTCTGCACAGGTGACCTTAAAGTAATAATAAAGTTTTTCTCACCGAATTCTGCATTCCTAGTGTATAGGATAATGCTTTGTATTTCAGATATTATTGCTAGATCAACAGTCCACCATGCTGTATCCATATTGAGGTTGGTATGGGAACAACATGTATGTCCAGGCAATGGACACATTCCATTAGAATCAACTACACATTTACATCTCTGAGTTAAACATCCATCCACGGCTACATGCGCATTTGCTTTATATACAAATGAATTAAATTCTATTAAAACAGTACTCTGATTTGCTGATTTTCCTCTTGCTATGTTTTCTGTGAATGTAAAAGTTATTGAATCATTGCGTTAGTTCAGCAATTCATGTTAAAACGCATGTAAGTACTGCCATCTTGTTATTGCTAAAAAAATGAATACTAGATAGTTATTCTTTTTTCCCTTTGTAGATAAATGGAGATATCTACAGAAACAGAACAAACGACGATTTGCCTGTTTAAATGTGTGTTAGAGAGTCTACGGCTAACATAATCTACATGATATATTTTCAGATAATCCACTTTTCGTCAGGGGAGATTACAGAATAGCTTGGCTCAAAGTACCAAGGTCTAAGATTTTTCCTATTTCCTGTTTATAAAACCTGACTGACGAAATGATTGATTTATTGAAAAAATTGAAATTGAAAAAAAATCCTATTTTGACTGCACGTATTATGGCAAGACAATTTTATGTTATTGTTGGGTTGTAGTTTTTTCCATCATAACCATCATGAATCGCCCCTTTCTTGGCTTTTAAGCTTTGATTTACAGTGGTCTTATCTATTCTAAATTCATTTTCTCTATAGCGTCCACTAATGACGGCTGCTTCGAAGCTAGATCTAGTTCAGACGGGGGTGCCCAACAAAGAGTATTGGCTCTTTCCTCTTAGAAATATCATATTTATTGGAGGCATGAGCATATTTCAGATTGCATTGTTGTATTATATTGAGAAATTCAGAGTTCAATTTCAACAATTGCAATAAGTATGTTGCATTGTACCAAAAGCAAAAGTACTATCAAAGTTTGTCTCAAAGAAACGTATACGAGTGGCAGCATGGTAACAAGCTTATGTTCTTCTTTATTTCAAAATGTATTATCTGTCTGCTCTTTAATTCTTTCTCTATCTCTCTATCAAGGGGAAGTCACTCTCTTTTCTTTCTTTCTAATTCACGACTATACTCCAATTCCGGATCAAGATCTCCACTGACCAGTATAATACACACACATGAACACAACAATAGAATCAACAGAACAACTAACAAACAATAGCTTTCTCAAAAAGTCACCACCTGCATGAAGTTGCAAACTGAAACGAGCATTGTAAAATGACGTCAAACTATTTAATCAAGTCAGATCACTTCGCACATTACCCGAAGCAGAGCCACGAATCAACCGTCATCAACGGACTCGAAGGAGAAATAAAGTTTGGAATAGGCAAGACATGGCAATCTCCAAACAGAGGCTCCCTTCCGGTTGGTCGAGAAGCGAAAGTAGAGCCTCTGTTTGGAGATTGAAGACATGGATATTTCAAAGTCAAGAAACCAAATAACGGGGCACAACACTTAAGTGATTCCATACACTCGTTGATGTACGCTATCGTATGCCTTCTTCTGGAAGGTTTTGATTTTTATTTACACCGGCATGTAGCAACGTTTTTAATAATAACGAAGACGATAAATAATAATTAAATTACCTGATGAAGAAGTGATCTGCAAAAATATTTCCAGAATAAGAATAGATAACAAGATATTGCATATTTTGATGTTTAAAACGCTTAAAGTCATGCTCGGTTTCTCAACACACTGAGTACAGATAATTTAAGGTTGTGTACCAGCTCACATTAATATTCCCGTTGATATTTTGCCTACACAGTCTGTCTGCTATTGTTATAAAGTATTACAAATTCATTCCAGAACTTTAGTATTTTTCCTTTCTGCAATGTTAATTATAAATTTCAACACATTGCATACAACCAATTTATACACTGGTGGATTCCATGTGCTATTAAGGTTTAATGGGTTGTGTTTTGTGGTATTATTTCATCACCGTCAATACCATATACACATGATAAATGAACTCATCAGAACGAGAGCCATTGACAAACCAACAACAGCCACATCAAACCATTCAGCACCGGAGAAGAATGTAAACAAGAGGCCAATCGAGCCTTAACGTCCATCTGGATGAAATAGGCCAACAACTAAATTTGTGTTTGAGTACTTTTGACCCAAGGGCCATGCCTAAATCAAACTTGGTTCTCCATGCCCTTAAGTTATTACATAACGAAGCATTAAGCACTAGGCCTTCAAGTTTACAAGATTTTTGAAATTTTGTCAAATTTCCACCTGAATTGCGCCCTTGGAGATTAAACATCATCATTTGAACAAATCTTCTACCAATGTAGGATGAAATTTGTATAGTAGATTTGGACAAGAAGTCAAATATATGAAAAAAATAACATATTTGCTATAAATGTGTGGTGTTAAATTTGACACAAAAACGTGAAACCTATTTTTGACCTCATGTCACACCTGAAACAAACTTGGTTCTCCGTGCCCCAAAGTGATTACATACATACTAACGCTTTAACCTCAAGGCCGTCTAGTATATTATGAAGATTTTTGAGATTTTGTCAAATTATCCCCATTTAGGCCCCGATAGGCGCCACCTGGGGGCCAATAAATAACCTTCATTTCAACAAATCTGAATTTCCTTCCCCAGGGATACTTCCTACCAAGTTGTTTGGGAAAAGTTGAAAATGTGAAAAGTTGACGACGACACACGAATTGTGTGAGAAAAGTCCACCTTGGACTTTAAGTCCTGATGGACTTAAAGTTGAGGTCACAACAAGATTTGTTATACATGTTTCGGATCGACTAGGACGGTCACCCAGGACGAAACTAGGCATTCTAGTTTATTCATTAATATAAGTTTTTTTTTATATTGTCTATTTCTCCCCCTTTTGACCCCTTAATTTGCCGAGCCTGCTCATTTGAACAAATTTGAATCCCCGTCCCTTAGGGATGATCCATAACAAGTTCGATTTTTGCCCCATTTTGGAGAAGTCGAAAATGTGAAATATGAATATATTTGCTATCGTGTTTAACTTTATCTACACAACGTGTAACCTATTTTTGATCTCAGGGTCACGCCTTGAACAAACGTGATTGTCCATGCCCCATATGCAAGCATTAAGCGCTTCAGACCTTCTAGATTTTTGAAATGTCAAATGTTCCCGCTGAAGGAGCCCAGCCCCTTCATTTGAACAAATCAAATTCCCTTCTCCAAGGGATGCTTCCTACCAAGTTTAGTTAAAATTGATCCAGTTGTTTTGGAAAAGAAGTTAAACAAGAGGCCCATTTGGCCTTAACGTCCATCTGGTTGAAATTTGCCCAGTAGTTTCAGAGGAGAAGTCATTTAAAAACATACTGTCAAATTTACCCCT
>JAUMGZ010238364.1:0-10745 GCA_032359645.1 Pododesmus macrochisma | reverse complement strand
GACTATTGGGCAGATTTCAACCAAATTTGGCAGGAAGCATCCTTAAGGGAAGGGGATTCAAGATTGTACAAATGAAGGACCTGACCCTCCAGGGGACAAGTGGGCGGGACCAAAAGGGGTAAATTTGACAGTATGCCTTCAAACGACATCTCCTCTGAAACTACTTGGCAGATATCAACAAAATTGGACAGGAAGCATCCTTAGGGGTAGGGGATTCAAGATTGTACAAATAAAGGAACTGACCCCTAGGGTACAGGTGGGCGGGGCCTAAAGGGGTTTATTTGACGGTTTGCCTTTAAACACCATCTCCTCTGAGACTATTGGGAGGATTTCAACGAAATTTAGCAGGACACATCCTTAGGGGAAGAGGATTCAAGTTTGTACAAATGAAGTCCTTGACCCCCTGGGGATAGGTGGGCGTGGCCAAAAGGGGTAAATTTTACAGTTGGCCTTTAAACATCATCTCCTCCGAGGCTACTGGGCAGATTTCAACCAGATGGCCGTTAAGGCCCTATGGGCCTCTTGTTTTACTTCTTGTCCAAAACTACTTGACCAATTTCATCAAAGCTTTGTAGAAGTCATCTTTGGGTAAAGGGAATTCAGGTTTGTTCAAATGAAGGGGCTCGGCCCCAAGGGAGCACCCCTTAGGGGGCCGAAAGTGGAAATTTTTTGTCAAAATTTCAAAATCTTCTAATAAACTAAAAGGCCTAGAGCTTATGCTGTGGTATGTAGTAACTTTAGGGCATGAAGAACCAAGTTTGTTCAAGGCTTGACCCTGGGGTCAAAAATACGTTAAACATCTTGATGTCAAAGTTCAACACTATAGCTATTTGCATTTTTGACTTCTTGTCTAAAACTCATCCAAACTTGGTAGAAGACATTTCTGGCAAAAAGGAATTCAAGTCTGTTCAACTAAAGGAGTTCCGCCCCCAGGAGGCGCCACTTTAGGGGGCTAAAAGTGGAAAATTTCAAAAATCTTTAATAAACTAGAAGGCATAGTGCTTAACGGAGTGGTATATATTTAATTCTAGGTCTTGGAGAAATAAGTTTGTTGGAGGCATGACCCTGTGGTTAAAAGTTTTCAAATATGAAATATTTACTTTAATAGGCCTATTTCAACCAGTTGGATGTTAAGGCCTAATGGGCCTCTTGTTAGTTAAAGCTAGACTTTTCCCATACTAATCCTGTTCGTCTTCTGTCATCCTCTGTTACTTTTCCATATTTCTATTTCTTTTCCAAAACTATTGGACTTATCACAACCAAATTTTGCAGGGGACATTCCTCAGGGTAGGGATTTCAGAATTGTTCAAATGATGGGGCTGGGTACCACTAGGGAGCAACAATGGGGTAATTTGACAAAATTTCAAAAATCTAAAAAACAGAAGATCTAGAGCTTAATGTTATGGTGTGTAGTAACCTTAGGGCATGGAGAACCAAATTTGTTCAAGGTCTGACCCTGGGGTAAAAAATAGGTTTCGCATTTGGGGTCAAAAGTTCAACACTATGACAGAAATGTTAACTTTTCTCATTTTTAACATCTTATCCAGAACTTCTTGGACGATTTCTTCGAAACTTGGTAGAAGGCATCCCTAGTGGAAGGGGGGTCATATTTGTTCTAATGATCCGGCTTTGCCCAAATAGGGTGCCCAAATGTGGAAAATTTGACAAAACTTCAAAGGTCTTCTTATAAACTAAATTGTCTTGAGCTTAATGCTTGGATATGTAGTAATCAAGTTTGTTCAAGGCATGACCCTTGAGCCAAAAATAGGTTATGCATTTTGGGGTCAAAGTTTAACACTATATAGAAAATAGGTTAATTTTTCACATTTTGTACTTCCATGTTCAAAACTACTGGACCATTTTCATCAAAACTGTGTTGAAGACATCCTTAGGGGTAGGGAGTTAAGATTTGTTCAAATGGTGTGACTCAGTCTCCAGGGGGTTCCACTTGAGGGCCATAATGGGGAACATTTGACAAAAATTCAAAATTTTCATCAACTTGAAGGCCTAGTTTTGAATGCTTTGGTATGTAGTAACTTTAGGAAAAGAGAAACAAATTTGTTTTAGGCATGACCCTGCATTCAAATGCCAAAAATTTACTTACAGGCCTATTTGGTCCAGTTGGATGGTATTATAATGTTTGAATATCGTCTTGTTTTTAGTCCATTTGGACAAAAGGTTAAAGGTTGACTTAGTTTCACATTATCCCCAGAGGAAGGGGATTCAGATTTATTCAAATGAAGGGCTCGGTCCCCAGGGGGTTCCAAAAGGGGGACAAAAATCTTCGTCTAATAAACTATATGGCCTACATCTTTTTGCTTTGGTATGTAGTAACCTTAGGGCATGGGTAACAAAGTTTGTTCAAGGTGTGACACTGGGGTCAAAAATAGGTTATTTGTTTTTGGGTCAAAGTTCAACACTAGCAAACATGTTAAGTTTTCACATTTTCGACTCATCTCCAAAACAAGTAAACAAATTACATTAAAACTTGGTGGGAAGTATCCCAAGGGGAATCGGGTTCAGATTTGTTTAAATGAGGGGGTTTGGCCCCTTGGGGTGCCACTTTGGGGGCCAACATTGTGGAAAATTGACAAAATTTCAAAAATCTTTTTTTAATAAACTAGATGGCCTAGAGCTTAATACTCTAGTATGTAGTAACTTAGAACATGGCGAGCCAAGTTTGTTCCAGGTGTGACCCTTGGGTAAAAAATAGGAGATGCTTTTTGGGGTCAAAGTGAAAATATTTTAACTTTTCGCATTTTCAACTGCTTCTCCAAAACAACTGAAATGATTATATCCAAACTTGGTAGGAAGTATCCCTAGGGGGATCGGGGTTCAGATTTGTTCAAATGAGGGGGCTAGGCCCCAGGGAGCACCACTAGGGGGTCTACATGGGGAAAATGTGACACAATTTAGAAAACCTTATCAAGTTGTAGGCCTATTGAGTAACTTTAGGACATAGAGAAGTTTTGTCAAGGCACGACCCTGGGTTGAAAAGTATTCAAATGCAAAAAAAATAACCTATAGTCCTATTTCATCCAGACGGACGTTAAGGCCCATTTTCTGCAGTACATTACCGTGGCCAACTTACTATTAATAATTTGTTTTCCAGTTAAAATGAAACACTGTTTTAGTTTAAACATATTTTATTGCCATATTAAGTATATCAAGTGATTAGGCACAAGTTATTTCAACCAAGTATACATACTGAACATATACATAATATATACATATACATGTACATATAAATATATATGTATATATATTTTTTCTATATATATATAAGCACCGAAGCAATTATACGATAGTATCAATGATACACTGGAATTCAAGCAGATTCAATACATATCATCAGGAGAGTAATATATAGGACAGAACGATGATATTTATATATATATACGTATACAAACAACAATTATATTTGTATCCCCTACCGCGGCGAGACGGGGGATATAGTATTACCGGGCGTCCGTCTGTGCGTACTTCCGACTTGTAAGCGCTCTAAAAAGAATTTCTTAACGGATTCCATCCATATTATTACACAAGCTATATGTCGACAAGTTCGAATTTTGGTCAAATTCGTTTATTTTTATGGGAGTTATTGCCCTTTATGTGACTGAAATTAACAAAATTTCACTTGTAAACGCTCTAAAATTCTTATTTGTAAACGGCATGGGATATTTGGCTACTTTGTAGCAAAATGCTTGTTTATATAAAAAAAAACAACACTGATCCTATACAATATGGATATTTAAACAATAGAATCATAATATGAGAGAGTACATACAGTATTAAATATGAAAGTATTAATTAATGTATCATATATTGACATTTCTACAGTTCGATCCGATGACTCTATATCAATCCACAAACATATCTTTTAACTAAAAAATGTTGTTCACATAACGAAAACAATCTTAAAGAAGGATCGAACTGAAAATGTCATATTCATAATAATTGGAATTTTAAAGCAGTAATATTCTTAAAATTATACATTCAATTTCTCAAAAGTAGCTAGTACAAACGTCGTGTAAATGTCTAGTTTAGAATAGAAATGGCAGTTGCATGGACATAAATGGTGTTGTAATTGAGTAAACAATAGATAGCAATAGCACCGCCTAGCGGAGCATTATACGCCCACAATAAATTTAATCGGAAATAATAATACATGTCACATGTGCATCTAAATACAATTTTTGGAATATATATATATATACATATATATTTACAAAGTGTATTGGAAAATTGTAAGTCAAAAGGGCAATAATTCTCGGTAGAATTACGATATACGCATCCTCATATGATTACCATCACACAAACCAATTCTGAAAAAATTCGGTCGAAAACTGTAGGACAATTTGCGGTCAAAAGGTTCACTCCACAGATGGAAGGACGGAAACAGCATGATACCGGTAGAGTATTTTCTATTATGCTTCCTTATAAAAATTCGGCGGAATATAACCAAAAAGTTGTAAATTTGAAAATATTACCACTTTAAAATCATTAAAAAATAATCCAAACCTGTGGGACTTGATGAACTGCTGCACGCTTCTGAACAAGACAATATTTTCGTCCATGGATAGAATTTCATTACCATTTAACAAGAGTTGAATATCTATTGATGTAAAAGATCTCTTCTTGAATCATTATAAAAACAACATTCAAAGAAAAAGTGATTAACATCCTCACACTCGTGACCACATAAGCATTCTAGACTCTCTAATATTTACGTGGTACATGTCATATTTGAGAAAATAAGTGACGTTAAGCCCTAATTAATTAAACAATCGCCTGGACCAATTTCATCAAATCTTGGTAGGAAGTATCTCTAGGGGAGGGGATTCAGATTTGTCCAAATGAAGGGGCTCGGCCCCTATGGGGCGCCACTTGGGGGCCAAAAGGTGGAATATTTGACAAAATTTAAAAATCTAATAAAAAACTAGAAGGCCCTGAGTTAAAAGTATTGGTTAGTGGTAAATTCGGGGCATGACGAACCAATTTTGTTCAAGGCGTGGCCCTGGAGTCAAAAATAGGTTACACGTTTTTGGGTCAATGTTCAACACTAGCAAGTATGTAAAATATTTACATTTTTGACTTCTCATAAACCACTGGACCAATTAATGTCACCCACAACTTGGTAGGAAGAATCTTTAGAGGAAGGGAGTCAGATTTGATTAAATTTTCAGGGGATGCCACTAGAGGAGCCAAAAGGGGAAATTTTGAGTAAATTTTAAAAAGCTTTAGATTGGCTTCAGGTCGAGGGCGGGGTCCTCTCACCCATTTGGTTGCTTTGACGTAAGTTTTAATACCCAAACAAAAACAGTCGCATTGGGCTGGTTAGTTCTTGTGGTGACTTTTTGATGAAGCTATTGTTTGTTTGTCAATAGCGTTTGTTCTGTTGATCCTATTTCTTCTTGTGTTTTATGAACTAGATGGCCTTAGAGGTTAATGCTGTGGTATGTAGTAACTTTTAGGCATGGCAAGTTTGTTCCTGGTGTGACCCTTGGACCAAAAAAGTTATGCATTTCAGTGCCAAAATTCAACACTATATATAGCAAATATGTTAACTTTTAATTTCTGTTTTGTCCAAACACTACTGGACCAATTCCATCGAAACTTGGTAGATGTCATCCTTAGGGGTAGGGGGTTCAGATTTGTTAAACTGATTGGGATCATTACACAGGGAGGGACACTCGGGGGCCAAAATTGGGGAACATTTGACAAACGAACTAGAAGGCCTAGTGCTTACTGCTTTGGTCGTAGTAACTTTTGGGCATAGAGTACCAATTTTGTTCAAATCTTGCCCTAGTGTCAAAAGTATTCAAATGCCAAAATGAACCTATAAGCCTATACAACCCAGAATTATGTTAAGGCCCAATTGGCCTCTTGTTCTGGTTAACTTGTGAGTAGAGTTCATATTGGTAGTTGAATTATAGAGCAAACACTGTATACCGCTATAATATAGACTCGTTTTAACTCTGTAAATGTCATAAACGTTGCTTTACGGTTGCTTGTAACAATGTGTGAACCATGAACAGGAGAAAAATTCAAACTGTCCAGGAAATATCGTAAACTTCAATGCATGCACATAAAAATAAAGTGAAAGTACTTATTTAGGTAGTAGGAAATTTATATTTTCAAAATTAGTTTTTCTTTCTTATATTTACATGATCCAGTATTTTCATGTTTTTATTTGCCCATATACATGATAGGGTATTTGTATACCGATGTATTGCACTGCTTGTACATTCTTTGTATCATCATATACTTTGTCCTGGAACCTGTGTAAATAAGTTATGGTATACATTTGCATGTTGTCAACTTAAAACAGTAATTGAGTTTTTCTTTTAAAAAAAGTTACGCTGCAAAGCGTATTTTACCAGTGGGATGAGTATGTAAATAGTGGTAGAAATCACAGGTAAAACGTGTATGTGTATCAATGCAAGCAGCAACACTTGATACGGCTGAGCTCATTCAACTTTGATACTACCGTAAATTTTCTTTTTAGAAACTGCTGTTTATTCATACCTTGCGTCCTACCTTGACTTTTCAAGAGAAATACCATACATGAACTTAAAGATGCATGTTGTGGTTTGATATTGACTGAAGAGAGTAACTTTGACACATGAATAAACTGACCGAACCTATTTTGGGGTAGGTCAGGTATATATTTAGTAGTCAAATAATCTTCTGGTGCGCCTCTCAATAAAACGTTTAAATGGACATTACAAAAGCATTGGGGCATATTGACTTTCAACACTGGGTCACCAAAGGGTATTTATTTTGTGAATAAATTATGTAACTTGTATTGGTTTAAGATTACAATGTTAAGAAACCTAATAATAATAATCTAAAATCATAAAATTGCAAGCAAATATTGTGATTTTTATTCTTCAATAAGTCTATTTTAACAACAGTAATTCATAAAAAGTTCCGTGCAAATACAAGTAGCTGAATCAATGTGTAGAATATGCCATGACAATATGCTACCTGATTAAGTGTACAGTTATATTGTTATGTATATGGGCATACTGGTCGAGTGGAGTCCGGATCTGTGATCACCGTATACGTTTTTCGTTTTATACTTTTAGCTGTGACATTTATGTTTTACGAAGATTGAAGCTGTTGAAATTATCTCGTCTTGTTTTAATTTATTTACCCTCTCAGCAAGCGAATATTACAATATTATGTATTCGGCTTGCTTCCTACCTGTTTCAGTGTTGGTATAGCCTTATTAACCCCAATGACCTATTGAACTATCTTCGGTCAATATCAAACCACAATTCACACAAACGAATAGTAATCATTGCTTTGTTTTTAATTTCCTTTCAAATGGTTAATTTTGACTGAGTATGAAAGTCACTAACTTTTCGTTTTGTAACTTTTCATTAACTAAACTTGAAGTTTGTGTATCTTCACAGAGTTACCAAATTTTAAAAATAATCAAAATTTATAATCGGGGTGAATTATAAATGACTGACAGGCTTTGAATTTAGACAACATCCCCATATCGTCTTCATTAGGGTATTGCTCGAGAAAGATTTTTAGACAGTGTTGATGTTTTTTGTTTATGATATCGGGCAGCGTTCATTCACTGATATAGGTGTATAAGGATACGAATTTACATGTGCTTAGAAAGAGTGTATTTTGTCATATGTCGTCTGCTTCATTTGCACGAGAATTACCGACTATTTAACTCGTATTTATGCTATCCATATTAACTTAGCCTGCATACTAATGAGAGATAATAGCCGATCAGGAGGCAGGTCTTCGTGGATTTTTAATATTTCGCTGGCTTGAAACCTGGTATTTAACGTATCAAAAGTATTCATTTTATAATACATTATCTATTTATAGCGCTATAACAAATATTTCGTTTTATTGAAGTAATTGCTTTCATAGTACCGGGTTTTTTATTAAGCCAGGGGTACACCTTTGGTGTAGCCACAGGCTAATTGGTATAACTCTTTCACACATACTCTCAAAACTTTCAAAACTTAGTGTAGGAAGACCTTTGACATCTTCCGTTTGCAACGTCTACAGAAAGTAAACCATTTTCTCTTTTTCAAAAGTTGAAAGTTTGTACATTTTGTGATCATTTTGTGTTTTTCTTGTGTCATGTCGTTTTGTTTTGCTTCTTTATCTTCTGCCTTTATTGTTGATAATTGCCTTATTCATTGCATTTCAATATGTGGCGTATGAATAAAAACAACGGTTGGTAGGTCTGTCACTAATGTAAACAACTATAGATAGCAGTGATTGACTAAAAACCGCTTGGTTAATGAAATAAAATGTAGTCTAAATAATTACTATTTGTTTTGGCTTCTGAGTCCTTTGATTCCTTTTGATTCCGTAAGACTGTCAATTCAAATTACAGGCTGCCATCATTTACTCTGTCCCATGTGCTTTACCACAATAATAAAAACCAAACTCTGATACGGATACGGAAATTAAAACAAAACGTGCGCAAAAAATGTTGATTTGTTCACCCCCTCCTGCCTTGTGTGCATTTTGCACACTTTTGAAAATGGTTGACAATTATGGATGACCCTCTAATAAACTAAAAACTTAAATGTACGAAAAGAAATTGGCCATTTGTTTAACCAGTTTAACTAAATGATTGATTTAAGTTTACACATGTGGTTGTACAGTTTACCTCATTGTATTTTCATTTCTATTTAATATTTTGATTTTCCTTTAATTTGTTTATTGTCAGATGATGAGTCTTTTTGATTCATTGAGAAAATGTCTTTGATTTTGATACCTGACTCTTTGTAGCCATTTATAGAAATAAGAGAAGGCCGTCACCCTTGCATTACCAAGACGTTTTCTGGAGGAGACTTTATTCCTAATGACACTGTGATTGGGATTACAGATGTAAGTAGTTGACACTAAAAATAGACAATATTTATCATTATCTTAACTATGTACAAAGAAAAAATAACTATTTACGACTACAGTGGAGTCACTTTTCTAAAACCATGTTTGTCATTGAGTTTTTTGTCCTACCGGTAATCAATGTATCAATTAAGTGTCCGGTAATCCACTTTATAATCAATTTTTGTTTATGAATAAATCATTTTATTATAAGGATTGCGTTTTCTATGATTTGTATGTGATAGATCGTTTTCACTTAAGTGTAATACTCACAGATTGAATTTGACAATAAGGTCATCCCTATACATCTATTGTTTTGACCACTGGCAAATAGAAACTACTGACCATGCTGATAGAGACATAGAAATATCATTGGAGTTAATCATTTACAAAAAATGTTGTTTAACAACTCAAAGAATTGTTTTGAAAACTTTTAAGTTAAAATTGTTTCCTTGTATTTATGAGTGACATTTTTAACATATAAACACACAACTCTCATATTGGGTAGTGTCACTTGCTACTAAGTCGGACCACAAATTTATTCAACAAAATAAATACACAAATTTGACACAACGCGTCTTAAAACACCGAAAAGTTCAAATTTGTATATCTTCATGTGACATGCATTCTGATAGTCCCTCCTCACAATATAACATACATCACCAATCATTAAGGTCTAAAACAGCAACATCTACAACAAATAATAATTACATAATTATTATAAAAGGCGAAAAAGCAGTGTTGTCAGTTCTGTAGCAATTACTCAAATGACCAACACTCTTAACACATGCCAGGCGCACCTGTGTGTATCACTCTTGCAAAGTGTGTTTCTCAACACATTCAGACCCACGTCGACAACAATCACTAAACATGTTTACAATGTTCGATATGTAAACCTTTGTTAACATAATTTTTGATATGTTCAAATAATTGGTCATGGTTATACTAAGGAACATAAATAGAGAAATTTTGTGCATATCAAAACGCTTCCATGTGCTGCAACCCTTGGGCATGGAATATTAAGTTAAATTATGGCCCAAATCTTGAGTCTTAAAAGTAGTGTTATAACCAGATGGATATAAAAGGTCCCCTTAGAGCCTTTGTTATAAATGCACTAGTTCAAAGATACACAAGTTGTTTTTAGATTCAAAATAGTGGAGATTTTGTAGAGATCGTTGTCAAGATATGTTCATTTTACTGATTTTGTTCATCTAGAAATACAAGGATATGGAAAATTGAATAACATAACTGTTTTGCCGTGAACAAATACAAATGGTCAAAAGATTTGTGAATTCAGACTTCAGTCACTTTTGTCTCTGTCTCAATGGCCTAGTGGACACAAAGCTGTAGAGGAAACGTGATGCATGTACCTCCTCTACAGATAGACAACTCACAGGGTTTTATGGATTACCTCATTGTTAGAGACAAATTACAAAAGTATAGAAAACCTGTAATCCCCTTGACACATTACCATAACAGAGATGTAACCAAGGTTACAACCTCCCTGATACATAACCTTTACAGAGATGTAACCAAGATAACAACCTCCCTGATACATTACCATTACAGATATGTTACAAAGATCACAACCTCCCTGACACATTACCATTACAGAGATGTAACCAAGGTCACAACCTCCCTGACACATTACAATAAGAGAGGTAACCAAGGTCACAACCTCCCTGACACATTACAATAACAGAGATGTAACCAAAGTTACAACCTCCATGGCACATTACCAATACAGAGCTGTAACAAAGGTCACAACCTCCCTGACACAATAGCATTACAGAGATGTAACCAAGGCCACAACCGCCCTGATACGTTACCATTACAGAGATGTAACCAAGGTTACAACCTCCCTGACA
>JAUMGZ010238353.1:0-10746 GCA_032359645.1 Pododesmus macrochisma | reverse complement strand
ATCTAACATGTGGGATAAATTTATAAAACCCACCTCTCCAGAGTGACGTAACCTATATGGATCGTAGGAGAAATATGATATTCATAAGAGGAAAGAGCCAATACTCTGTGCGAGGCATTCCCGTCCCGAATTCCAGATCTGGCATTGAAGCAGCCGTCATCAATGGACGCTATACAGATAAGACCTCGGTAAATCAAAGCCTAAAAGCCAAAGAATGGAGGAGGGGAAAACTCACGATGGTAATGATGGACACAAGTACACCCCAACAATAATATAAAATTGTCTTGCTTACATTTTAAATGTACGTACAAAAAAGGACAAAATAGGAATTTCTAAACGAAATCTTCAGGGCACGTGTATCGGAAAATTCAGTCCTCGTCAGTAAGGAAGACGTTTTGATTTACATAGAATTAGATATTATCAAAAGCCGGGCGGACGCACGGACGGACATAAAGAAAGAAACCAAATATCCATCAAACAGAATAATTTAGAATGCAGGTTACGCTGGTCTATTTATGTGCACAGTAAATTACAAATGAATTCCAGATATGACTATTTGCAAAGATTCAAAAGCATAAATATATAAGTGCGACTTCATTACATATTCTCTTCTTGGAGATTAGTTTTGTTAAGATGTTCACAATATATTTGTTGGTATCTTGTGTTTACATTCACAGGATTTTTGTTGTTGTTCTATCTGTCTTATCTTTCTTTCAAATTGATAATTAACGGCTTTATACGATTGAATGAGAACTAAACGTAGAATAATAGGAAATTAGATGCATACATTATAAAATGTTATTTAAAAACCAAAAGTAATTTTCTGATGCATTATTAAACAGGATTCTATATATGTATTACAGCTTTGTAGTTGCCGACTCTTTCGACGATTCAACATAAAGAATTGTCCTGTTGTACGAAATTGTATAATGTTTTTTGCATTATTTTGTTATATTCATTAAAAATAGTATTGAGCTTTGGTTTGAAAATGTCATGAAAAAAACGTCGTGTTGATTTTTGACATTGTCACTTTTCCAAGTTCCTACTTTCTACCTTTGGGTCTCGCGTCTCTTCTTTACATTTCGTTTCAGTCAATATTTCTATTTTGCATTTTGTTAAGAAAATAGTTAATCGAAAAACCAAGACGAAAATCTAAGGCCGTAAGTCCATGGACATCGACAAACAATAAGAAAAAGTTGGACGCACACAGAAAAATGAACCAAATATACATTTATTTCTGTAACTAAAAATGGAAACATCACGAACTTCTATTAAAAAACTAGAAGCGAAACCAGGTGCTCGCGATATGGTAATTTTACACTTCAAATTATGAATTTTATATATATGTTCGACTTTTGACCATACCCCTTAGCTGTTGAATATATAAGACACGTCTGCGTTTTCAACTTTTGACATTGTGTATATCCTTGGACTTAAGTTATACAAGTGCAACTTATGAACTTACTTATAAGGTGAATATTTTTTTTCATGCTTCAAAAATGTGAAATTAAACAACTCGAATATAAAAAAAAACAACTCAAGATTCAATTTTTGATTACATAAATCATTTATAAAACATAACTTAATTGTGTTAAGAGAATATTTACAGATATATACACATCAATGACATAATAGCAATCTTACACTATTAAATAATGTAACATCAATAATCGATAATGAATCAAAAGAACAGCTGTTATTGACAATCCAAGTCAATACTTTATTTAGCTTACATTAGTTATTATTTTACGAATGCAGGAGTTATCCCGCATGACAAATCATATTGCATTACCCATACAACAAACGGAAACATACGCAAGCATGTACTCTCACCATTTGACCAACCAAGCCAGGTAAATTTGATAGCTGAAGTTCGGTTATTAAAGATTTAATCCTCTACGTTTATGAGTTAAAGATTGCCATACAAGCACATGGCGTATTGTTTCATCGGTAGGGCCGTAGCCTGGGGATAGTCGGTTGCGGGGCAAAACTTTTTTCTGTCGCACACAAATATTTGCCGATTTGCCGGGATCTTTGTCACAGAAAAAAAGAAAACATTCTGCAAAATTCCCCTAC
This sequence comes from Pododesmus macrochisma, assembly GCA_032359645.1. NCBI lineage: Eukaryota > Metazoa > Mollusca > Bivalvia > Pectinida > Anomiidae > Pododesmus > Pododesmus macrochisma. The sequence goes on along the minus strand of JAUMGZ010238353.1, from coordinate 8,670 downwards.
AGGCTGCGGTCCTGACCGGTCAAGTCTATATCTGATTTGATTTTGCATTCTTTGAACACTAAAACAGTCATCAACCACTGATTGACTACGAGTGTTTTCGATTTCTTTTCAATGTTTCCTTTGGTTATCATTTCTGTAATATCTCTTTAAACTCTGGAAAAGACATGGAAATATTGAAATTAAAGCCAAAGTATAATTAAAGCATGTAATATATGACAAGTGGTGAAATACACAATTGCAGTCTGAAACACCCCACCAATGAATATAATATTTATAAGAGAAAATAACCAATATTTTGTGTGAGAACTCCATGTCTAGCTTCGAATCAACCGTCATCAATGGACGCTCAAGAGGAAACTAATTTATGATTTTAAAATGGACAAGACCTCGATAAATCAAAGCTCTGAAGCCGGGGGAGAGGGTAAAAATCACGATGGTAACGAAGGACAAAATACACAACCAAACAATACTATAGAATTGTTTGCCAACAATTTAGCTGTGCCTCTAGATAAGGGTTTCGGACAATCCAGTCCTCATCAGCAAAGGAAACAATATCTCGGCTACAAAACGTAAAAATAAAAAATATGCAGTTAAAAATTGTATACATACAAATGTCAGTGGAACAGCAAATGCATAACAAATAATCGACCTTCGACATAGAATGACGTTTTGGAAATATCATGATATTTTAACTTTTCTTATCTTTATATTTATAAAAAAAATAATTGCAGTAACAATATGTTAATGTGACTGTTATACTGCTGACGTTATAAAAACATCAGATATTCTTGACAATTCTGCATTATTATACTTACACCATAATAATGTGTTAGTTGTTATGGTAAACCGATTATGGGTCAATCTTTTTTTTCTGAAACGTTTGTTAAAAAAAACAAGTACATATTCACGAATTATGTTTTCAGGAAGTCATTAATTAACATTTCCTTAAAAACCTGTTGAAATTATTTTGCTGTGGCTGAAGCACGCCGTCATGTAGTCCCGATTCATAACGTTCTGCCAGTTTATTTTTGAGTTTCGGACCTAATAAACTGTTTTATACTTAACTGCATGTATTCTAAATTGTGTGTGTTTGATGCATATTTTGGCTTTCTTGCTGATGAAAACTGAGTTGTTTCAAACACGTGTCCAGAGGAATACGTTTAAAAATTCCCATTTTGACTACACGCACATTAAACATTTTGGCAAGACAATTTTGTTTTATTGTTAGAGTACGGTTTTTGTACATCATGACCATCGTGGTTTTTTACCCTCCAACCTTTGGCTCTGTAGCTTTGATTTACACAAGTCTTGTCTATTCTAAATTAATTTTCTCTATAGCGTCCATTAAAGACGGCTGCTTCGAAGCTAGATCTTGGATTCAGGACGGGGGTGTCTCAAACAGAGCATTAGCTCTTTCCTCTTATAAATATCATATTTATTGGTGGCATGTTTCAGATTGCATTTTTGTATTAAGTTGAATCTGTTGGATTTAACGTTGGATTGAATTTTTGTATTTCGGACACCTCACTATCAGCAGTTGACAACGATGATTTGTTCTTTTTTATACATTTCTAACAAAACAAAACTTTATCAGTCAGTTAAAGGTTGGCATGGAGATAAAAACTACCTATATTTCAAATTGTAAGTATAAAAATATATTTGATGTCAAATTTAAAGTGACAAAATGTATGTTAAATTATATCTACCCCTATCATAAAAGTTTACTTAATGATAAATTTATAATATAGAATAATGCAAAAAATATATATATTTTAGTATTTATTTTGCATTATACTTGACCAAATTGTTTTTATAAAAATATTTTAGAATTTACACCAAAATATAGACTCTGAAATGATTGTTAAATAGCTTCTTAAAGTTTACCTGTTTTTATTAAGCAAACATACCAATTCTAAAACTAACTTCAAATTTTAAAGAACAACCTGATGCCAGTGTGTTTGCTAAACTCATTTATGTCTTGAATTTGTGTAAAAAGTGTCACATTTCATTAACATCATGCGAAATATATAACATTATTATGTTTAATCGTTATTGTCAATTTAGAAATTTCATTTTTCAAAATTTGTTAAAAACAGCAATAAAATGGAGCGAAACAAATTTCCAAACACTCTGTGAACGACCATTATTAATGTCCGCTGAAGAATGTTGCATGGATGCAAGACCCCTGTAATCTGCGAAATAACATTATATGATTTAGGAGTAACATCTTGGTTTTTCGTATTTACTACGTTAAGATGATTTCCCTTTTACTAAATTTTTCGATAGACAAATCTCTTCGTTACGCACGTGCTTTATCAACAGTTTGTAAAATGTAAAAAAAATATACGCCATATACATGTTGTAACTATCAAAATGAAAGAAGGGAACATAAAAAAACCAAACAGCGATGATGACAGCGTGTTTTCATAAAATAACTATTATTTTCTTTTTCATATATGAGTGATAATAATATGTTTAAGTTTAGTAAATACAAGAAACCAAGACGATATTCAAAAGCCGTAAGACAATAGACATGGACAAATAAAAGGAAAACGTGGGCTGCACACAGAATAATACAACAAAGCTTCAATGAAAATAAAAACATCACGAACTTCTATTAAAACATTTGAAGCGAAACCAGGGGCTCACGATGAGTTACGAGTTTCCTGCTATGCATATACCCTTATATTATCCTTTGCCTCTAAAACAGGCCTCTATGATTTGTCTTCGGATCAATAAAATCAACTGTCAACTGGACAAAATAAAAACTAAATGGAGAGCACATACCATCAAAGGTTAGCATACCATCGCCATCCATATCTGCCTCTGCTATCATTTCTTCAATTTCTTCATCCGTTAGCTTTTCTCCCAAATTATACATTACTTTTCTTATCTCATTTGCTGTCACATAACCATCCCCATTTCTATCAAAGACTTTAAATGCTTCTTTATATTCAGCTTCGCCGTTTGCCTCTTTCATTTTGCGTTCCAGTAAAGTTAAAAATTCTTCAAAATCTACAGTTCCGCTTCCTGTTTTAAAGGTGAAGGTAAGAACCAACGAATATACGTTTAAAATGAGTAAATGTAAAAAACATTATTGTCGTTACATAAGAAGTACGAATTAATTTATAAAGCATCTCTTATTGAAATAAATAAATGATAATCAGAAAAATATATCAAAACACTGTAATTAACATTTCTGAAAGCAAAGAAGAATATTTAGCAAAAAAAAATGAGGTATGTTGGAATACTTCTTCAATAAGTGCCCAAGGGCTTCAAATTTCTTACACAGATCGCCAGATTGTACGGACTGTGAGCGATTATTCAGAAAAATAGCAATAAGGTTCAGATGAAGTTTACCAGTAGCAAAACCTAGTAACATTACGTAAGTAATACGCTCATGTGATAAACATGCACCACAATAATACTTCCCATTGCACCATTAACTTTGTCAATGTTCTCCATCTGTCTGTCTAATTAATCTGTTACAGAGAGAATGGTATATCCATTGTTTGTAAAAAGATTATAAATTTTACCGTCTTGGTCAACCTCAACAATCATCAGTTTTAACTCTGCAGCGGATGGGTTTTGTCCAAGAGCTCTAAGAACAGTGCCAAGTTCATTTGTAGCAATTTCGCCATCTCCATCTTTGTCGAATAAGCTGAAAGCTTCTCGAAATTCTACAAACATGTTAATAATTGTTTTATTTTAGCAAATTGCTCAAAGTTTACGATATAGTGCATTTATTTCATTCATAAACACAAAATATTTGTCTGTATTGATTTTCGTATGTACTGCTTTAGACCATTAGAAAAAAAAGCAGTTCACATTGTTGTGTACCTAATTTTCTTTCCTCTCCTAATTAAGTACCATTTCGAACATGATTGGTTGCCTTACGTATGACCTTTTTTACGTTACGAGTTATACATATTTTCTTGTTTATATAAAGAGAGTGAATACTTTAAGCAGACGTGATAGAGCGATATCTGTTGTTACACTAAGTACTATACGGCTATATTTTAGTTTGTACAATATATCATAAATAATATAAAACATTAGCATCGTATCTCTATGTGACCCTATATAGACTGTTGATCACAGGTAATTCATGTCTATCACATTCATGTTAGAATTGGTTAAACCTAGATTGGTTAAGTAATCGATAACCTAGCTATACACGCCTTTGTAAACCTTTAAAGACCTCCATCAACGTTCAACATGTTTGTTTTGTCAGAATATATGTCGTTGTTATTATATTTTACGTCGGAACTGACAGAATTGATTAGCTTATTAAACACAGTAGGACATGAACAAGTATTTATAAAGTTGAATATGCTTCTTTATAAACACACACGAACAACCTTCGCGTGCTGAAAAAAAAACAAAAAATATCCAGAGCATTTATATAATGTGGACTGGTAAGTTATATAGAGAGCTATAAATCATTGCTGGTGAATACTATTTAACGTCGGCTATAGAAAGAAGCTTTAAAATACAAAAAAACGTCCGTATAAAATATATCATAAACAATATTATGAGACTAAGTCGTATTCAATACCAGGCTCTTTAGGATAGGTTACAGCTTTTAATTATTATAAGTATGTGGTACTCTTTTTATGTTTCCTGCCAAAGCATTGATCAAACCAGTGGACACATCAAAGAGATAACCCCAGGTGCATGTACATGTTACATTTGATTATGAATATATAGGTCAAAGAGACACATTCCATTACTTCGTGATAACAAGAAACGACGAAAGTTGGCCTTGCAATTGACTTCGGATGTTCCTAGTTATATATACAATCTCTAGGATAAACTGTTTTCTATGTAATTTTTGAAATAACAAAAATTCTCAATATTTATTAGATGACTACAATTGTTATTGTCTCTAACTGGTAATTGAATGATGCAATGTTAATTGATTTATTTAATATACCTTCTTTCTCTTCGTCAGTAAGGTCTGTTTCTAATGAAGACATCTAGAAAAGTATAAATCATATTATACAATTAAACCCTTGCATTAACAAATGTAATACTGCATCTATACAGACGAAAGCGGTAGCTAATGTTGTCACGTTTAACTACATAAAACTACAATAACTATATACAGTTATACAGACGTGTCTTTGATAATGATCTAATAGCTTTTTAATAAGGGATAAGTTTTGTATACGACTTGACTTTCTTTAATCAATACTCACAATATTGGTATGCATGGCTATAAAGTCAGAACATTAAAACACAAAGTATAAAGAAAGAAATCATAACTTACCTTAGCGGAGTTTCTTCATGTACAAGTTTTTCCTTATCACCAGTATTCATAAACAGGGTGTATATTGGCTATATGGAAGCGTTTGATCATTAAAGTATACACCGAGAGGTGATTAAGTAGTAAGGTAAACCTTTTACATACGACCAGTTATGTGAGATTTATAAACAGGATTACTTAAATAAAATATTAACCACTGCTTTCATATTAGCGTGCTCGATCGATTTTTCTATTGGGAAAATAGAAGAACGTGATCAATAGCAATCAGTGCTGGCGTTCTGTGCTAATAAACCGTAATTAAATAGTGTCGAAACTTGCAATTCAATGTTATCAAAATGTTTTTAAAGTACCTTTAATAGAATAAATTTCACCAAAACAAAACCCAGAAAAGCAATTACGGAGTTCGTGTGACAGTTTAGGGGAATGAATGTGTACTTTAAATGAATACAAAACCATTAGGCAGGGATTTAAAAACATTTTAAAACAGTTTTCATCAACACGGTACCTACTCGTAACGGTATCAAATGTTATGCAAAATATCCATCGGTCTTTCAAATATATTTTAATATCTTTTTCATTGAATGGTACACAAGACACGATTAAATATATTTGTGGATCTTCTTATTAAGGTAAAAAGACCATTAGTACAGGATGAATAAAAATCAACCAGTCCAGGTCAGGTAAAACAGAGATATAGTATATGCAATTAAATACTCAATTTATAAATCAAGATGTAAATCAGGTCAACTTAACATAAATGCAGTAAAAAAAGTTATTAGTGACTTTTATCAAAAACATTTAACCAACTCTGAAGGTAACACCCAATATTTCGAAATACTATGGAACAGCTGGAAGTTTTTTTTCAATAATTTTTAGACTAAAACATCTGTTTGAACATGTACGAAAATAACTATTATTATACAAATGTTTTAGCCAAGAAATGTTTTCTCATACAAAATATTATAATTCACAAAATCAAAACAAGTTTCCCAAATAACATCAATATCTACTGAACTTCTTAATCAACTGATAATAATCATTAAAGACGTTCTGTGCACCTTCATGATCTAATGTCCTTTCCTTCTAAATATTTTTCTTCCTCTTTTTTCCTTTTCTTTAAACATAGCGAAAAAAATTCTAAAGGAACATGGCATATGTCATATATATTTATCTGTAGTTTAATACGCTTTTATATATTATCAAGTAAAATTATCAAAATATAATCTTAAAATAATACATTTGTAAGATTATAAATCAGTGTCAACTAACATATAGAAAATATTATGTTTTTATCATAATAAAGTGCAACAACTTGTAAGAAATGTGTAATGTTCAGTTAGATACTTTAAAATATACAATATAATATATATCTTGATAATTGAAATATAATTATACAATTTAATATTACATAACTCTAGAGGAGTTCTTTTCCCGCCATAATTTAAAACGCTTATATCTCAAAAACAAGATAATTGACCTATCCTTATATTTACATTTATGTCAATTGACTTATATTATGAAAATCAGCCAATATGAAAGACTTTCATGCCCAGTAGCGGTCATCCTTAATGAAAATATAAACATATGATGATTACCTGATTACAAATATTCTAATGAAATAAACCTTAAATAAAGGCAACCAACGATCGGAGTTTAGATTTACAAAATGATTTATTGCAAATATTAACGAAATATTAATTTAATAGAATATGCTATTTAATTTACAAATGTACAAAGAAATGATAGATGAATCAAATTCGTTTAAATGCTTTAGTTACCCAATTGTTGTTTACGTCTACCGGACGATGAAGAAACACCACCAATATACAACAAATATAACTTAATGTCAATAATAGTAATTCAATAAATAGTATTCGTAGTGTCCGTTTGTGTTGTCCTGTCCGAGTAATTGTTATGAACATGGCACAACAGATTACACCTCAGAGTGCTCTTTTTATTCGGTTTCAGTTTCATACAAGCTTTCAACTTCCTTCATAAAGCAGCAGAACATGTTAACCAGTCATCATTGCAACAAACTCTGAAATAAGTTGATTGGAAAACATCTACTTAGTCTAATTAATGTTACTGGAGACAAATTTTCGTTTTAGTACATGAATTACAGAAATATTATGTATGTATAAAATTTTAATATTGACAGCTTTTTTTTTAAGCATTCGATCATATGCTCCTGAGAATCTCGAATAACTTTTTGAAGTTAGACAAATATCAGACGATATTGATTAAGCCGAAACAGATAGTTTAACCTGATGGAACTGAGTCAATGATTTTCGAGGTTTTGAAATATCAATCAAACAACATTTCTTCCAATTTTCAGTTTGTATATGAAATAGATGACTGATGGTCTTATGTTGAGAAAATCATTATAAAAGGCCATGCAACAGATCATGTACTATGTAGCAATATAAAAGAGCAAGTCTTACCTTCGTAGTTTATCTGCCCATCGCCATCTGTGTCGGCCTCACGTATCATTTCATCAACTTCATCATCTGTCAACTTTTCGCCAAGACTCGTCATCACCAATCGTAATTCAGCTGCAGATATGAATCCATTACCATCCTTGTCAAAAACCTCAAAACTTTTTCTTAATTCTTCTTCCGGGTCACTGTCTTTCATAAACTTTGCCATTAACTGGAGAAATTCTTCTATATCTATGGCTCCACTTCCTTAGAGCGAGATACAAAAAGGTTTGAATATTAGACGGGGAGATTTAGAACACGTAAACACATGCCAAAAAGAAATACCATGTAGACTTGCAGATGCGAGTGTTACTTTTTGGATTAGAGCTTGACGTTTAGAGGAAATTTTTCGTTCCAAATTGTTTTACAGCGATATCTTTCCTCAATACGACTGATTTTTTTCAGATTAGTAATCGTCAAATGCTACCTTTTCAGATCTTTTGAAAAAATATATTTGAAACATTTACACATGCCTTTGATCTTCATTAAGTTACATTTAAAAATTACCAAATGAAGACACGTATGCAATCATGAGAAAAGACTAGGGTAGAAAATCACGACTATCATTGGTTTAAATTAAAACCTAGAGATAGTAACAAGAACAAAACTACGACAAAACGTAAATAAAAACAAGTGTTCAGTCTTCCGTGTTAGTGACGATAGTCAGTAAACTATATTAACATTTAGTAAATTGGCTTCGTATGTGCATTTTTAGTCCATCTGGTCCGAAGGTCCAAAGTGGACTTTTCTCACACAAATCCCGCCCGACGTCCGTCGTCGTTAACCTTTCATATTTTCGACCTCATCTCCTGAACCATTGGACCATTTTTATCCAAACTCGGTAGGAAGTATCCCTAGGGGAAGGGGATTTCGATTTGTTCAAATGAAGTGGCTGGGCCACTTGGGGGGGGGGGGGGGGGGGTT
>JAUMGZ010238342.1:0-10746 GCA_032359645.1 Pododesmus macrochisma | reverse complement strand
AAAAGAATTATTAATATTAATAAATGAATTATTAATATTAGAAAATCCTCAATTTTGTCCACGATGGCTTGCCATATGTTTGGGTTTATTCTCAGTTCGGAACTCCAATCCTGCTGTTTGGGTTTATTCTCAGCTCGGAACCCCAGTCCTGCTGTTTGGGTTTATTCTCAGTTCGGAACCCAATTCAAATTAAATTTACTAGTGGTGCATCTCGGTGTGAAAGTTTGGATTTATTAGCTGTCATATTACCCAATTGGTATCAAGTACGTTTCCTGTTAAGTTAAGTATTTACATTAACTATATGTTAAATGACGCGTTTTCAGGTGTTGACCTTTGTCCACAAATACAAGCGGAACAATGAAGTACGTCCCGCTTTTTTCCTTTCTTGACCCATGTCAATTCGAAATAATGCCATTTAAAAGCATCTTAGATATATAAGTATTGAGAAAAAAACCAAAGCATTCAAACTCATCGCCACCGTTTACAGCATCAATAAAGAAGCATACATTTTGATATCGGTGAATACATTTGACCACCGTATACTTCAGCATACAGCTTCTCTATTTTGGTTCAAACATTTGTAGCAATGTTGTGTTACTTTGAACAGTATCACTTTTTTAAAGTAACAGATCTGTATGTTGCGATCTATACGAAAAACAAGGCTATAAACTTATAAAAAAATATTGTAAATAAATAAGACAAATACCATATTTTTGTGTGCCTTTTTTATTTATTTTGTATTCACTCCTAGATTACCATTGCCAATCCGACCCTGGAATTAAAATCTGTACATTTCGAAGAGCTGTTCCGCTGTTAATTGATGACTTTGGTAGGAACGGTATACATGGGTATTCCGGTTTCAAATGATATATAGGTTTCTGTTTATTTGGCTAAGTGAGATTGATATCTGACAAGAAATTGAGTTGGCGTACGAAAACTTTGAAAATTTAGTTAAGCACCTCTCTGTATAGGATACGTTGTCGACCCTTGGCAATATTGGGGAGGGGTTATTGAATGAAACAAGTGCCTGTGAACTAAAACCATAGATCGTTTCGGGTACCTATGGTATTTACCCCAGTTTGACACTACCACGTGTACAATAACAAGATAATTTGTATGTAACAAGGTACGATGTAATTTGATTTATGAAAAAGAAATCTTTACATATAGGGCTAATGATTATTCAATTTTTCAATGGCGTATATGATGAATTAATATTGCATTAGAAATTCGCTGGTATAAGTGATTGACCTTCTGACCTTGGGTACAACCTTGTATTACGTGTTCCAGTCAATGACCAATTGTTTATAGAACATGATAGTTCCATGATGTTAGTGTCTGTCCGCTCGTGAGAATATGACAATCTGCTATCCATACATGTCTTTAAAAGCACGTTGACGAGTAAACATCTCATATCGTACTTCACTTATCAGCTTTATAGTAAAGGAACAGTAACAGAGCAATTGTAGATCATGGTAAGAAATTCTTAATTACAGTTCTATAGTTACGTAATAGGGAGAACTATATTCCAAATCACTTACTATGATTGGTTTTATTATGGATGCCCTCACATATTTGTTATAATGGTCAGGATTTCATTCCTGAATGAAGAGTTCGGAGGATGGCGGACCCGCAGCGCTGGTTTTAATTTAATTTTAATTTATGCTTTACCAGTTACATCTTCGTCTTCGGTAATCAACAGACTTAATTTAATGTAACTAACAGACAACTGCTAGCCTTTCAACAATGACATATATTACTCCAAGGCAGATATTTTTCAATCATATATAAATCAAGTTCAATATAAGGCCTATCGATATATCGAAAATATAAAGTTGAACAAAAAAGGAACTATCTTTTCTGTGACATGCATGCAACATCTACAACTGCTGTCAAGCCAACATCTCCTGCTTATTGTTTTATTTATTTTCCCTGGACTTCCTCACAGAAATCATCAACACAGTTCGCTTTGTCGTTGTTTTCTGCTAAATAATACGTTTTTATGTTATCTCTACGTCCTTTCTGTGGACAAGGATCGGGTAGACCGCCAATGCTCTCCAAACGAATACATGATATGTTCCTTAGTTCCCATTTCGACTCATATTGTTGGCAAGGCCATTTTGATAATATTGTCGGGCTTTCTTTCGTACTTAAAATCTCCTACTCAACCAGCCCACCTTTTTGTATCCTTAGTCTTTGTTTATCTTAGTCTTGTATGTGCTAAATACATTAACCATTGTGGCCCATTGAATGCGGTTGATTCGTAGCTCTCTTTTCACTCAGATTATTCATTCGACATAACTTGAAATATCAAAGCAATGCGTCGTAGTTTGCAAATTTATTTTGGTGATTGCTTCTTATCTGGTTATTGTTTGTTTTATAGCAACTTTTCCTATATCTTCTTGTGTGGTGCATCTTAATTAAGTGTCATTTCAGAGGCCCCGTCAGGATTTTCAAAACTTATTTGTTTTGAATGATCAATCTTTTCTTGAGTCCGCTGTGCTACTAAATCACGTACATAATCGAACCCTATTTTTTCATAAATGAAACTTAAATGCGCTTTGTTGAAAGATATACACTCTTCATGTTTAAAGTGTAGTGAACTCGCTCTCTCTCTCTCTCTCTCTCTCTGCATATACTTTCTGGTTAATGCCGTCACACGTTTTGGCAACACTATGGGCATTGGCCGAATACTCATCCTTATTGACCCACATAGAATTGGATATATCTGCAACTTCCTGTTAAAAAGAATGCACATTTTATCCTTATATGCATCCAGCATTTAGCGAGCGAGGTTGTCTTAATTAATCATATGGGCATTGAGATGGTAGTTGGAATTTTTACCGAGATTCTATTGACGTTCAATGTATTGATATGTCAGTTTTGCCGGAACAAACACTAAAGGCAATTCTGTCTTTGGTTAAACAATTGTACTTTTGGTCATTTAATCGTCACATCACTGAATTATTGTGGAACAATTGACGTTTAACCATAATTAAACAAAACAAAGTATTTGAGATGAACACTGCTCAAAATAAGCTATTATAACCTCTTAAATGTCTCAGATGAACAAAAATGACTTTGATAATGCTAGTAAAACGCTCACGGAATATTGAAAGACCAAACTTTTAACAAGGCGATCCATCTTTATTTCAATTTTGTTTTGTGTTTAATCTGTCTGGTTCTTTTGTATGAAAACAGTGATTTTATTGAGTTTTTATTTTTCGTGCCAGGACAACAGGGTTCTGTGTGTGTTTCTTCTAGTTGCAGTTTTCAACATCTGTCAAGTGTATGGCGCCTGTCCATATATTGGGAAACATCATGAGACGTGTTATTGTCAATGTCATGATATCTTTTTGATGTGCAGTACGGCTGCCGGGGGCTGTGCCACAGGACACACGGGGCATCATCACTATTCCCACGACTGTGTTAGGTAATAATAGATTATTATTATACGACAAAACGTATATCGATTTGTCAATACATATCTATAGATTTGAGTGAACTTACAAGATAAAATAATGGGCGACTGATTTATTATTGGCATTTATTTATAAAAAAAAAAAAAAAAAAAAAACAATAGCCAGTGCAGTCACAACATTCTGTTTTTAGTGTCAATCGTACCTCGTCTTTGAGAGTCTGTGCTTTACCTTACGAAAAGTAACGTATGTTTTGTCCTTTGTCCTTATAAACGCCCAAACACGTCATAAGATAACAGTTTTATTGCTTAATTGACTCTCCATTCCTTTCGTAAAGGTAGGTGACATCGGATATTTTTGTGACGTAATTTTTTGTAATTTTTTGCTTGTTGGCATGTTACATGGTCGCCAGTTCCACCGAATCAGATTTTAGTCTTTCTCATTTTGGCCAATATAATGAGATTAAAATCAGTATGTGTATATTTATATATTCATCCTTACTAATAAAAGGTATTTTGATTTGCTGTTCGTTAAACAGTTTTAAATCATTTCTATGAAGATGTTCCGATCAATATGATAGGGTATTCATGCCGAAGGCTTCTATGCTAGAATTATGGGAAATCGCCTCACCTTTGAAACCTGGGTATCTCGGCCGTTCTACGAAATATATACTTAGCTATTATCCGGATATTTATAGAATCTCCTTAATCTCTTCTTTCTAAAGATATATAATAAGTGCATATTGATATGACGCGCCGTTTTCGTAGCTTTGAGTTAGTTGGTGTTTGTCCATTTCCGCGAGATCTGAAGAAGTCAATCAGCTAATGAATGTGACCGCTAGCCGCGATTGTTCCTCTCAGGGTATATGGTGCCATGTTTGGCCAGAAACGTAAAAATAACACCCATCTAAATAGCACTTAATGACCGAAAATGACCAACGGTTACCCTACACCTAAAGAGAGGCACAAACTCGCTCTAAAGCAAAGGAAAGGATGTATTACACACAATAAGGGGCAATCTCATTGATTATAGCAGAGCCGTACTTAAATTTTCCTAGCTCTTTGTACACGTGATCTTTGACCTCTCTCTCTCTCATAGCCCCTAATATGTAAAAAGAGACTGGTTAGTTGCGCTTTTATTCGTACGTCTGGCGGTCAATCATAGGCTTACTAGCCAAAGGGATTTTAATGAAGTCTAAAATTTCCCGACTTTTTGTCACAATTCAAAGAAAACGGTAAGTGATATCCAACCAATTGCATTTCTCTATCAAGCTAACTAAGTAAATCTACTATCGCATGCCACTATTAAAACACACCAGGCATTTTTTTTAAGTCGCATAAACACTCTAATTATGACAATGTATTACCATAATTTTTTATCAATTTCTTCAAGTCATATTTAATCAAGTAATGTTGATATTACAGGTGCCATGATAAAGAAGGTTCGTGTTTATCTCACTGTAACCATGGAACATGGCCTCCATCCACAACAACGACATCACAGCCAATAATAGTTTAGACGTGTGTCTGAAGTCACCAAGTATGGCATGCTTGATCAGCATATAACACAATCAAACGTTTTTACTGGCTCTTGTAATTTTGTAAATTTGGTGAATATTAAGAAGGTTTTAAACAAAATAAAACATTTAGTGATAACAGTTGGAGGGACTCATTTTTACAGTATGTGTTGAATCCTTTTCGATGTTCCATAATGGTTATAACAAATTTTGAATAGTTTGATACGTGCGAGTTGTGATTACAGTATTCCTTCATAAAAGGTCATTTCGTAAACAAACTCGATTTTACCCCTTCAAATTTTGTAAATGAAATCGAAATACCATATACCGTAAATTAAACGAAAGAAGCATGGCAATCATTGCATGGGGTTTCATACCTTTCAAACAGTAGTTTTGCCACTGCCTCGTGTTAGTGAGGTTCTTCTCTCACAATAGAGCTTCCCGTCTATCCATTTACCGACCTATTACAACTTTGTTTTTACATCGACTCAGTTTGTTGTTTTGGTACGAAAGCTGAAACGTTGTGCGCATGTCCAAAATCATCGCCTGTCAAACGTCAAAACGTACTTCGCCCCGAATTACCATGTGTAATTACCTTTGAAATTTGGTAACCTTGTGAATATACATCAGCTTCAGGTTTAATTAACGAAAATTCATAACTCTTTATGCTTAAAAGAAATAACATTTTTGAAAATAAATAGAAAATTAAGTCAAAATTACTATTCGTTAATGTATATGTCACTTTAAACGATGACGTCAGTGTTCGTCTTCTGATTGGGTGAAGAAGATGTACACATAATTGTAGGCTTCCTGCTGTTTGGTATACTAGTATAATCAGTTCTGAACCCCAATCCTGCTGTTTTAGTTCATTCTCAGTTCGGAAACCCAATCATGTTAAATTGACTGGTTGTGCATCTCGGTGTGAAAGTTTGGATTTATTAGCTGTCATATTATCCAATTGGTATCACGCACGTTTTCTTTTTGGTTTTAAGTATTTAAGAAAACTGTCTTCCGAATACCGCGTTAATCTGTTGAACTTTGTCCACAAATACAAGCGGAACCATGAAGCACATCCCGCTTTTTCCTTTCTATACCCATGTCCGTTCGGAATAATGCCATGGAAATAGCGTTTTGAAAAAACACTAAAATCATTCAAACATATCGCCACCGTTTACAGCATCAATAAAGAGGCTTGAGTTTTAATATTGGTGAATACATTTGCCCACAGTATAGTTCAACTAATTTGGGTTGGCATACAACATCTGTTCAGACATTGATAGCATTGATGTGTTACTTTGAAACAAGAAGAAATAGGGTCAACAGAACAAAAGTTATTGACAAACAAACAAAAGATTCACCAAAAAGACACCACTAGAATACAACAGAGAGACGGGCATATTAAAAACGACGTCAAGCCAACCAAATGTATGCTAGAAACTTACTGCCAACGTATATTGAAATCTAACGGGATTTAAAGGTATTTCTGGGACTGTCAGATGCATAAAAATAATCCAATCTAGTATGCTTTCTAAAACTAAAACCACAGATCGCTTCGAGTAACTGTGGTATTAGGCCCAGTTTAACACTATCACTTGTACTATAATAAGATAATTCGTATGTAACAAGGTACCATGTAATTTGATTTATGAAATAAAATATCTTAACATATAGGGCAATTGATTTTTCAATTTTTCTATGGAGTATATGATGAATGTATTTTGCTTCAGAAATTCGCTGGTATAAGTGATTGACCTTCTGACCTTGGGTACAACCTTGAATTACGTGTTTAAGTCAATGACCATTTTTTCATAGAACTCCATAGTTCTTTCATGTATGTGTCTGTGTGTTCGTGAGAATATGACAATCTGCTATCCCTGCATGTCTTTAAAATCACGTTGACGAGTAAACAACTTCACTTATCAGCTTTATAGCAAAGGAACAGAAAAATTGTAGAGCATGGCAAGAATTTCTTTAATACAGTTTTATAATTACGTGACAGGTAGAACTGTACTTCAATTTACTTACTTGGATGATTGTTTGGGGGATGCCCCCCACATTTTTGTTATAATGGTCAGGACATCCTTCTTGATTGAAGCGCTGGTTTTAATTTAATTTTACTTTATGTTGTACCAGTTACATCTTCGTCTTCGGTAATCAACTGACTTAAGTTAATGTGACTAACAGACAACTGGGAGCTATTTCAATAATGACATATATATTACTCCAACGTCAGTTATGTTCAATAGTATACGTGTAAGGCAACAAAACCAACTAGAGCTGTCGCCAGGAAGGCTGACTAATACCTCCGCTTCCGCCAAGTTGTGTTTTTTTTGAGAGTTATACTTCAATGAAATTAAAATGTTGCTGCACAGGATTTGAAAGGACAAGTATTTCGCACAAAGGGGCATAACTCTATCAAAAAGGGCCGAAATCCCAAATTAAAATGCCAGTGAACAAATACACAAGATACCGATCATTCATGCAAAGTTTCAATGAAATCCACATGTTAGTTAAGGAGGAGTTGCACGGACAAGTATTTCGCACAAAGGGCATAACTCCATCAAAAAAGGGCCGAAATCCAAAATTAAAATGTCGATGCACAACTACATATGATACTGATCATTCATGCAAAGTTTCAATGAAATCCACCTGTTAGTTAAGGAGGAGTTGCGCAGACAAGTTACTGCGGACGCCAGACAGACATCCAGACAGACAGAGTGATTCCAGTATACCCCCCCCCCTAACTTCGTTGCGGGGGTATAATTAAACAAACAAACAACAAGATGTTATCATCAAAATTAATCCAAAGTTTGGTACACTACTACACCCATGCTACTTTAAATACATTTTATGGTAGAAGTTTCCCCTAAGTTAAACCTATTTTTGCTTTCTTTTTCCACTACAATAGCAACTGAAAGCCTGACATCAGTCAGTGCACTTGTACAACCTTTACAGCAATGATAACACAACTAACAAGGTTTATCAGTGATGACATTCATTCATGTGAGAGTTTTGTTTTATGTTTTCAGAGACTATCATACAATCTGTGTCAAAACTTATTTAAATTTAAATAATACAAGAACACTCTAACTATTAAGTACATTCTGTGCTAAAGATATAAAATGTAAGATATGAAAGCTGTGTGTTAATGACGCTATGACAGAGCTGGCCATTTCATATCGTTGTCAACAGTGGCTTCATCAATACTTATTTTAGGCATAGACAGAGAAATAATTAAATGTAATTCTTTGTCAGCGAATCTTTTTTTGAAATACTACATCTGACAGATACAGTCTGGCAAACGGAATAATCAAATTTATTTAACAAACTTCACATAAAAACTTGTCAATTTATGATAAAGTAATGTAATAAAAACAGCCACAGGAATAATAGCGGTCACAACTGCAGGATGATTATAACAGATATCTCAAACCTGAATACTACCTTGAAATAAATCAAAATCATTAATAATGATAGTGTACAATGCACCTTATCATATACAAAAGTTAAGACTAGAGTCACAAGATAAGTTCAAATTCTCCTGAACATTTATTGTTTCCTTGTCTGTTATCTTTGATCTATGTATGCAGGTGTCCGTGGTAACACACATTTTGAGGACATATCTTCAGTTTTGCAAAACGAGACTATTCAGATTGTCTATTATATAATGCCATTTTTCAAACCTTTATCTCACCAAGTAATCTGATATATTACAAAAATTTTACACAGATAAGTTTTATTTACAAAATCTAACCTGAAATTGCACAGGTAAGTTCTATTCACAAAATCTAACCTGAAATTGCACAGGTAAGTTCTACTCACAAAATCTAACCTGACATTACACAGGTAAGTTCTACTCATACAATCTAACCTGACATTACACAGGTAAGTTATACTCACAAAATCTAGCCTGACATTACACAGGTAAGTTTTACTCCCAAAATCTAACCTGACATTACACAGGTAAGTTCTTCTCACACAATCTAACCTGACATTACACAGGTAAGTTATACTCACAAAATCTAAAACTGACATTACACAGGTAAGTTTTACTCCCAAAATCTAACCTGACATTACACAGGTAAGTTATACTCCCAAAATCTAACCTGACATTACACAGGTAAGTTATACTCACAAAATCTAACCTGACATTACACAGGTAAGTTTTACTCCCAAAATCTAACCTGACATTACACAGGTAAGTTCTACTCACACAATCTAACCTGACATTACAAATGTTAACCTGACATTACAAATGTAAGTTCTACTCACAAAATCTAACCTGACATTACACAGGTAAGTTATACTCACAAAAACTAACCTGACATTACACAGGTAAGTTATATTCACAAAATCTAACCTGACATTACACAGGTAAGTTATACTCACAAAATCTAATATTTATGTTTTGCAAGAATGATCAAAACTGATTTATTTGTTATACAAGACTTCCTTGATAGCTAATGCTTTATTGGATTGCCTTGATTAATTACCATACCTTTGAAAAACTAAAGAGAGGAGCAATAACTTTTGCTCAGGATAAGCTCAATATTCCTATATTGTAGAGATTTTAATTAATTTTAATTTTTGTTTGAACCAAGTGTACCTCCACTTGGTGACATATTATATTGCAAAAGACTATAGTGTTTACATGTATATGTAAATTTATTTTTTAAAATGTATGTTCTGATAAAACAGAATTTCTAAACATTGTAAACCAGTCTTGCAAGAAAAAAGCTTTGAAACTTGTGCAGCTGAGTGTCTGTTGGGAATAAATTAAAAGCCTATACATGGTGATTAATCAATAGTGTCTGGGGGCCTGTGAACTCATCACTCAGATCAATACACACTAGACTACCTGAGATTGTATAAATTAGTATATTTGTCAAAACAATCAATTATTTCAAGTATACAGTGTCTGGCCATAGCTAGGTGTATAGTCTAATACACTAACCAACATGGGTCATATATATTAACCAGCGTCACGCTAACAATGATCACACCTGTTAAACAACACAGGCACCTAGACATCTCAAATCTAGAACATATTTGTTTTAATAATACTGAATATATAAAACATACATGTAAAATGATAGATTTGTCAAAAAACTAAACTTTCTTCTGTCAAGAATATCAAAAATGGAGTACGAGTTTGGTGAAGCATCATGATGTCATATTATTGTCCATGTAAACTTTAAGGTGACAATTCTATTCTCCAGAATAATAATACAATGTCAAACATTTGCTTTCTACTCATCTCTCCAATCATTCACCAAGGAAAGCATTATATTTAATTCTTCATTTCACCATCACAGAAACCCACGGCTGATTCCAGCCTCCATTTCACCATCAGAGAAACCCACGGCTGATTCCAGCCTTCATTTCACAATCAGAGAAACCCACAGCTGATTCCAGCCTTCATTTCACCATCAGAGAAACCAACGGCTGATTCCAGCCTTCATTTCACCATCAGAGAAACCCACGGCTGATTCCAGCCTTCATTTCACCATCAGAGAAACCCACGGCCGATTCCAGCCTTCATTTCACCATCAGAGAAACCCACAGCTGAATCCAGCCTTCATTTCACCATCAGAGAAACCCACAGCTGAATCCAGCCTTCATTTCACCATCAGAGAGAACCCACGTCTGATTCCAGACTTCATTTCACCATCAGAGAAACCCACGGCTGATTCCAGCCTTCATGTCACCATCAGAGAAACCCATGACTGATCAAGCCTTCATTTCACCATCACAGAAACCTACGACTGATTCCAGCCTTCATGTCACCATCAGAGAGAACCCACGGCTCAT
>JAUMGZ010238331.1:0-10747 GCA_032359645.1 Pododesmus macrochisma | reverse complement strand
CTATGTAGTGTTTGAACACCACCTAGTATGGTAGTAGAAATTGTCAAGAATCTGTATCTTGAACACCATCTAGTATGATAGTAGAAATTGTCAAGTAAAGTATCTATGTAGTGTTTGAACACCACCTAGTATGGTAGTAGAAATTGTCAAGAATTTGTAACTTTGAAAAAAGTGCATGTCATTCCATGATTTATTCACCACATGAGTGCATGTCTTGTGTGTAGATAAAATAAATTTGTATTCAAATGATTACTAGAATATTTTGTAATTAGCTAATGCTATGTGTGTTATCAATATTTAAATATCTGCTACAAAGAGAAGTCATGTGTGAAATGTAGTAGTATAGTTTTAGTCTTATTTACACAAGCATAGTGGTTTTAACAAGTTTATACGTATTTGATGAACATTTTATCTTCAACTTATTAAAAGTGGTAAACCAAAGGTAATCCATTATAGAACTGATGTTGTGTATAAAATCTAAGATCAAGCTGATATCCTCCATGCCATATTAAATGCAGAGACAATTAAAGCTAAAGTTATTACATAGACAGTCGAGAATATTCTGGATAAGTTTATGTATCAGCGATCAACTCAGGTGAAGTGTAATGTACCATACATATATTGTAGAGTTCACGCCTTCTCTATTAAGATACCATTTATTGGTTTGATAGGAAAAACATTAAACAAATGAGAAAATTTAGTTAGGTAACTTAGGTACCAAAAATCAATATAAAGGTTAACTAATTAATTAATTAACAAACAACAAAAAGCTAATCAGTAAATTCTATTCTAGAGATGCTATAAAAACTATGAAATTTCCATTTATGGTGCATGTCATTGAGTGCTATTGTTGTCTATCACACAAACTATCAGTCAACATTGAAATGAACAATGTTAAAGTTTGCAGAAACTCATACAACAAGGATGGGCAGCTTTGATAAACGGTTATATTCAATGTTCAAATCAACCAGTTATCCTTATGCTAATAATTGTGTAAGTTGAAAGTTTTTTGACAGGATTAAGATATAAATATCCTGTTTTTGATTGTCAGTAAAGAAATTAAACCTTTTTTGCATACTAGATGCTTTTTGATTCACCGTTTTGAAAATATTATTAAGAATGAATTTTGAATATTTATAAAAATGTGGTAACAATGAAATGAAAAGGAATTTAAAAAGATTTCAAGCCTCAAATTTCATACACATTCTGCTTGTTTGTAGATAACACTTAATATGTCACAATAAACCATCTTTATACCATTTTTTATTTCACAAAGCCTTGAGTAAAGTCTACATTCTTTTAATCTAAACAGACAAATAACAATACAGAGGAATGGACACAAATACAAATAAGCAAGTAGGCACACAGTAACATGATTTGCTTGCCCCAAAAATCTCGCGAGATTTGGATTATTTACGTCTCAGTGCAAAAGAATTACCTGAAGGGACTCAACTCTTTATTAGTCACGATATCAAATATTGTACATGTTTGTGTGAGTGAGTGTGCATGTGATATCTATATGTTTGTTACCTGTAACCGTTCAAGGAGCAGGCTCAAATAGGTTTGTCTGCTGCCCAATTCCTTTTACAACTGGTTTTTGTAATAAATTTTAGAAATTGAAAAGTGGGAATTACATATGAATAGACATTTGAACTCACAGATAAATACAAACAGACAATTTGTTTTGTTTGTGTTAAGGGCTTATTGTTCTATCAACAGCTAAGGTCATTTATGGACATGCCAGTTTTACTGGTGGAGGAAACTGGAGTACCTGGAGTAAACCACCGACCTACGGTAAGTTACTGGCAACTTTCTCACATTAGGAGGCCCCAGACGGGAACCAACCTAGGAGGTGAAAGGCTCTTATGATCACAAGTCAGCGACTTTAACCACTAGGCCACAGCAGCCCCTACAGACAGACAGGCAGACTGGATACAAAGATGCATGGATAAACAGACAGATTAGCAGGCAAAAAGCAATCAGCAATATACATAGACAAAGTGATTGTTGAAGAATTAAATAGATGAAAAAATAAGTAAACAAGCCAAGCAACATCTGCCAAATTAATGCTCTTTAGGTATACCTGCCAAGTGTCCTCCTAAATAGTCAGACACCCAAAGTTAACACTCTTTAGGCATACATGCCAAGTCTCCTCCATAAATAGTGAGACACCCTAAGTTAACACCCTTTAGGCATACCTGCCAAGTCTCCTCCATAAATAGTGAGACACCCAAAGTTAACACTCTTTAGGCATACATGCCAAGTCTCCTCCATAAATAGTGAGACACCCAAAGTTTACACTCTTTAGGCATTCATGCCAAGTCTCCTCCATAAATAGTGAGACACCCTAAGATAACACCCTTTAGGCATACCTGCCAAGTCTCCTACATAAATAGTGAGACACCCAAAGTTAACACCCTTTAGGCATACCTGCCAAGTCTCCTCAATAAATAATGAGACACCCTAAGTAAACACCCTTTAAGCATACCTGCCAAGTCTCCTCCATAAATAGTCATACACCCTGTTTTTAGACTTCAACTCTGGTTATAACACATATATAATGTCCCTGTTTTCCCTATTATTTTATTACTTACGGTAAACATTAAACCTCCCCCTTAAAGCCTACAGATATCCCACATTTAAAGTTTTCAAGGTTGGCAGTTATGTATGACATATAGAATTGCAAACTCGTTTGTATGTTGTTACAAGAACCCAGACACTCTCAACGAAAGAAACACAAAACAGACAGATATTTCTGATTAGTTGGCTTCCCATTCTCCTGAAGCAGGTGTTAGTGATAAATGTTATTGCGGAGTGAAAGCAAAGCCAAAGATGGGATGTTGTGGCATATTTTGTTATTTTAAACATTCTGAAATATAACAAGGGAAGTAACACTTACAAGCAGAAAATACAGGCTATGAAATAAGTTTACAAGAGTTACCCTTCTTCATTACATTCATCTACGTATGTATATATTGTTTAACTGTTTTAACTTCATTATGTTCTTAGGGATGACTGTTCTTTCTAATGAAGATTTGATCTACCTCTTGTCTGAAAATACATTTAGATTAATTAGTAGATTTTTATGAAAGTGAAAGTATAAGGTTTTAACAAGACTGGACACTGATCATGTACAAGATTAAAATCTCATTGTTAATAGTTAATTGGGTATAAATGCAATTTTTTTAGCTTACAATTAAGATGTATCATACGATTAAACAAGAGCACAAGAGGTTGACAATAGGTGTTGTGAAGATTGAAGTTGATCAGTCAAAAATTACTCAAGATATATATTGAGCAGACACAAGTACTGCAGGTTGGTGACTCTTGCCAGAAACAAAGGGCCGTAACTCCCAAAATTACAATCAGAAAAATTCATCCAAGCTTTTGACATAATGTACCTGCTTATTAAGTTTCGTGCGAATATGTTAAAAATTACAAAAGATATTGAGCGGACACCATTTCAGCAACAAAGGGCCATAACTCTCATATTTACAAATGAAAAATTGTCAATTTCAAACTCCTCCGAGATTTTATAGCCATTAACAATTTTGTTAAGTCTAAGTTGCTCTGTCAAAAATTACTCAAGATATTGAGTGAACACAGCGGGCTTGTGACTCTTGCCAGAAACAAAGGGCTGTAACTTCCACAATTACATCAGAAAATAGTGTTAATCAAACTCATGCAAGCTTTTGTTCTGGTGAACCTGCTTTTAAAGTTTGGTGTGAATGTTAAAAATTACAAAAGATATTGAGTGAACACCATTTCGGCAACAAAGGGCCATAAGTCTCAAACTTATGAACAAAAAATTGTAAATATTGAACTCGTCTGAGATTTTATAGCCATAAACAAGTTTGTGAAGTTTAAAGTTGATCTGTCAAAAATTAATCAAGATATTGAGCGGACACTTGGCACCCGCCAACCAACGTGATAACATAATATGTCCCATCTTTCGACGGGCGTATAAAAATGTACATTAGGTATTCAGTCAATTCTGTGTCAGTGTGCATATGGTGTATGTGTTTTTAATAATGCTTAATACTTTATCATCAATAGTTAAACTAAACCTGTAGAAAAACAACACATTCAAGTAGAGATATACATACACTTCCTTATACACATAACATGCATGTGTGTACCGAAACTTACTTGAGTTCTGATGAACAACTGTCTAAAATTGTCCCCAACACATCCTGTCAATTAAATACATGTACATTAGTACATAATAAACAGAATTAAGATGGACAAGGGACAAGTTCAAATTACAATAGAAGGTTCCAATATGAATTGGTTAATTATATCCTTTGGGTAAACAAGGAAAGCTTTCATTTACATAAAAGTATCTGCATGTTAGAATTCTATAGAAATGTTTAAGTTTTTTTTTTTAATTTCAATCAATAAAAGACAAAATAATAAAATAAGGGCACCACCATTGGTGCATTATCATTTAATACACCTTTTAGAAAGTCCTACAGGAATGTAACCTTGATGGTAAAGTCTTGCTTTAAGAAACAATCCAATGTTTTACCTAAATTTGTATGAAAAAATTCAAAACTTCTTAACACTAGGAAGTACACAACTTCAATATATCAATAACAGTTAAGCAAAGTATGAGAAAAATCAGTTCAAGACGGTTAGTGTTCTTAAGGACACGGTACCCTTCAGACAAGAATTAATTTTGACTATTAGTTCAATACCAGTATAAGATTTTAATTTCTTCCAAAACTTCTCCAAAAAAATGTGCACATCTTCCTTTTTTATCTTACAATTTAGCAAAATTTGAAAAGGATCAGTTGTTTGTTTTTGGGGTTCTTAATTACACAAACTTTTTACTCCTTGGTATGTAGAGGCAAAAAATCTACTTAGTTCAACACAGAATAAATCTGCAAACAATTCATGACATTTCTCCAACATTAGAAGGTGCACATTTTCAATAATATCAAACAAGTTTTAAAAGCATCAGGTCCAAACTGTAGATGTCCTTAATTACACATTCTGGGTACACACGGTATGTATTGTAAAGGGTGAACATTTTGAAAAAGTTTAACAACCAGTAAAACTTCCAAAAACTTGAAATTCTCAAAAACAAGAGGTGAACAATTTCAATATGCTTGGAATTACCGAATATCTCTGCAAAGTTTCTACTCAAAAGAGTACGGTAGGTGTTATTGATTGTGCCCAAAAAGTTACAGTCAGACAGACAGGTGTATGTAAGTTTGGACAATACCATACCATTATATGTGCAGTTTAAGATGGGCATATAAAAATAAATTATCATCCAAATTTTTCTCAAAATTGAGAATTTATCTTACCTTGAAATTAATGAAATGAGATAACATATTATTTGGATTATATTATTTGATAAAAATCAACAAAACAATATTTCATTCATAAACACAGCATAAAACAAACTTAAAATCCACGTTTTTATTTCTAAAATTGCCTTACCTCAGACGTAACTAGCTGTCCAGTAAACTTGTGTATATAGTCTCTAAGACATTTGTGAAATCTTGTCCTTCCTATATGCTCCTCAAGGTATCTTAGTAAGAAGTAGCCCTACAAATATATGGCTTTAAAAGTATGAGAGGTCCTAGTTAAAAGCATAATGCATTATTTATTTTTCTATCTGACAAACTTCAGATACAAGTCCAAGAGGTTCTTATAAAGTACAGTGCATTATTTATTTCTCTAACAAAATTCAGATACAAACTTAAGATCACTATATTCACTTTTTCGTTTATTTCTAACTTCAAAGAGAAAAATCAAGAAACAAGAGGCCCATCAGGTATTAATGTCCATCAGGATTTGCATTTGTATTCTTTTGACCTAGGGTCATGCCTTGAACAAACTTGGTTCTCCATGCCCTAAAGTTACTAAAAACCAAAGCATTAAGCACTAGGCCTTCTAGATTATCAGAAGAAGATTTTGAAGATTTGACAAATTTCCCCCCTTTTGGCCCCCTAGTGGTGCCCCTGGGGGCCGAGCCTCTTAATTTGAACAAATCTGAATCCCCTTCCCCTAGGGATATTTCCTACCAAAATTTGATGAAATGGGTCCAGTGGTTAAGGAGAAGTCGAAAATGTGAAAAGTTTACGACGGACAATGGATGGACAACGGACAGGATTTGTATGAGAAAAGTCCACCTTGGACCTTTGGTCGAGATGGACTAAAAAGTAAAATAGTTTACTTAATTATATGTTTAACATACTAAAGCTAATTAAGTTTATTAATACCTTAAGATAGTGGACTTGAGTGAAGTGTTTGTCTGGATTCATCCCATTCTTTACAAAGGTAACATCACCATTACCAACATACACACTGGAAGATTCTTTATTTGGTCTGCAGATAAAAACATGTCAATTCACAAACCTTAAATATGTATATTTCAATTTACAGAATATCTAGCAATTGGAATGTCAATACTAGTTTTTTTTTTTGAACTAATCAGTGATTATTACTTTGAATGGTTAAGGTATCTGTACTCCAAATGTATGTATTGTTAAACTTTTTATTAACATATACAAGCAAAAGTAATTACAGTTTCTCTTTATTACAATGTGTAAGTTATGAACCTGAGTGTCTGCAGATCCTCTGGGGTGTTTTGTACTTCTGCTGTTAAAGTTCTATAACGTAAGTAATTCAATATTTCTCTGTGTTCTTCTGAAGTCACAGAAGTCCAACCTTGAAGAATCTAAAATAAAAAGTAAAACTTATGTACATCTACAACAATAAAATGTTACCCAACTAAAAGTCCCTCCATTGTATGATGGCAGTTGTACCCCATAGGCCAGCTATCTACAAAACTGAATACAGCGTTTGAATTATTTTAAATCCACATGTGTGACTGAAAAAAGGATAAAACTCTAGTACAAATAGTTGGATTTTCACAAATATATTTAACTTATCACTTGCATATGGATGAAATACATCTATATGTCAAATGTAACTTGAATTGTGAAAATAACAAGTAATCTTTATGTTAAGCATAGCCCAACAGAGAAGTCCATTTTCAAAAACTTTAACATTTGGACAAAAGATTTTACAGATAGACATACAGACAAACCGGCAGATGAACAAGTCAAACACTTCATATCTCTGATTACAATGTAATCAACATACAAAACCAGTACATGCATATAAATTACTTCAACAAACAGAACATAAGTAAAACAAGTTTTTTTTATATTTTGTATGATATGTATTTTATTGCAAAATTTAGCAAGATGTAGAATTTTCCAGTGTATGCTGGTATTTCTTCCACATAATTTGCTCTTTTAATTCTTTGAAAAAGCAATTAACTTTTATTAGTATGAGCAATTAAAAATTAAACTTTTTACATCATAGACAGTAACTATCCGTGAAATTGCTCTAATATGTATCTGATGCAAATACAATGACCTGATTTTGATTGAGATTCTATAATTCTAATAAATCAATTAAAATTATAATACATATACATATATTTAGAGTGTTTTACTGAAATTTTGAAATGTACATTTTACTTGATTTAGTTATTTATAATTTATTTCAAGCTGAAAATAAGGAAGTAACTATTTTAAGTTACAATGTATGCTCTGAATTTTGAAAATAATGAATAAATGTTAATATAAAATAACCTGTTTAAGTTAATTACAACCCTGACTATTTAGGATAGTACTTCACATTATTTCAAACAGGGTAAAGATATTATAAAACAAGGTAGAGGCAGTCACTTAGTTAATAACTCAATTATTAATTCAATTAGTGTACATGTGTTGTTTGTATTGCACACTTGGTAATCATTGACTGGATCGAGTTAAAGAAACAAGTAATTATGTCAGAGACCAAAGGTAAGGGATTACTCTCATTATCAACTCCATATCACCTCATTGCTGAGTGTTTATGCCCTTTAAAGTTCACAATTTATACATCATGACATCACATCAACCTAGAATCATGAAGAAAGTATTTGTACTTGGGAACGGTTTAATCAGAAACTTAGAAGAATGGATGGACAGAAACAATGCTGTTCTTTTGAGCTCTGCTGATACGAGTACCTTAGTGCGAGGAGTAGTTGGAAGAACTGTTGACAAGTTTGTCAGGCATGATTTGGACCTTGTTAGAAAGATGAAACCCTCATTAGTGTACCTACAACTTGGTGGGAATGACATCTGTTTAACCAAAGATGCAGAGGAAATAGCAGAAGGTATCATCAGAATAGCAAGACAGCTACTAAATTTAGGTGTTACCAAGGTCATCATTGGGGAAGTGATGATGCGTACCAATCCACCTGGAATATCCAAGGGCCAATATAACAGCAGAAAGAAGAAGATCAACAAGATTTTGGGTTCTAAGCAGACCAGTACCATCAAACTCTGGAAATATGACAGAAAGTTCACAAAGTCTAAGTACTTCGCTAGCAATGGTGTACACCTTAACGAAGAAGGCAACAAGCAATTCTTTTACAGAGTACAGCTAGCACTGAAGAAAAATTTGTCTTAAACAAATACCAAACATTTGTTTTATACAAATACCAAAACGGCCTTTTTCAAGGCCAACCAACTGTCAAGAAAAGTTACCAAAGAATATACTGAAATACTGCTTAATTATTGTTTTCCACAGAATATGTTATACATGAGGCCCAGTTGGTCTGCAGCTCTTGTGTCAATATCCAATCAGTTGAACATGCTCCGTGTTAAATTTAGTTGAAATTTACCCACTTGTTCAAGATGAATCATTAATTTTCAATTTTTTTTTATAAATGTCCTTTTTTGATTCCTATTAGTGCAGCCCCTGAAGGTCAAACCTTAAACAAATTTGGTTCTCCATGCCTTAAGGTTACTACAATTCACAAGCATGACATCTTAGACCTTCCAGTTTATTAAAAGAAGATTTTTTAATTATCATAATGTCAAATAATGCCCCCTTTGATACTGAGGGCCACTGATTATGCAACCTACAAAGTTTGGTTGAAATTGTTAAAGATGTATTTGAGAAAAAGTGGAAAAAGTTAATACCTTATTCGACCCAATAAGTACCCATGTCCCAATCAGGCCCCCCCTTCAAGAACCTACAGTCCTGTAAAAGACAGCATTGTAATACATTAATTCACAGTTCTTGGACTCATAATATGCCCCTACTAAGTAACTCCTTTATTTTTTTCTAATTATTTAAGTGCTCTGGGTGTTTATTAGGTCGAATACAGCAACTTTATTTGCTTTATTGTTGACCTTTGACCCCAAAACACATAACCTTTTTTGATCCAAAAGTCACACCTTGAAGAAACTTTGTTCTCAATGCCCTAATGTAAGTTTAATACATACATGTATGCAATCATTAAGCTCTAGGCATTCCAGTATATGAGAAGATTTTTTTTAATATTGTCAAATTTTCCACATTTTTCGTCCCATTGTGGCACTCCAACCATGGTTCGGGTATTGATATTTGGCATCATTTTATTCGTGCATTATTTAAGAAATGCTGTCGTTCATACATATATGTTTAGTTTCTGTTTATTTATGGTAGACATTAATCACCTGCATAACTTGACAATGAATTATGTCTTCTGTGTATGTACAAAAGCCCTCAGTTAACCATTCTTCTGTCCAATCTTTAGGTCCAATTGAAAGTCCAAACCAGGAGTGGCTAATTTCATGGGCTAGACGTATACACATGCTATAGTCACCAACCAGTAATGACTGTGACAGGTACACCACACTAGGACTATAAAGAAGACAGACAAACATAATGTAACATTCGTTATCACAGTAAAATATGTCTCATCAAATAGTGAAATTATACCAAAACATTATGTATATTTAACTACCTCCTATACCTTTGCTCACCTTCTAGATGATCATTTTTAGCTTATTTAGGCTACATAAACATGTGGTCTTAATTTAAGTACATAATGAATTATTTTTGCTTTACAGTATTGGCTTTAAAAAACCAGTTCAAGAACAGTGGGGCTGGATTATCAGTACTATCCTTAGATTGTGACACATAATCCTTTCATGCCTAAAGAAAGAAAAATGGAAATAACTCTTTGAAAAGTTATCAGGCAGTAACCCCAAACAAATATGCCCATCATGTCCTAGCTATATGACATTTTTTGTCTCAATACGAAACTGTAGAAATTAACGGAATTGCAAAAAAATTTTATATTTATTAACATTAAGTACATGCACTGTATGCAGAAAGGGCAATTACTATTATAAAAATTGTCTGAACAAAATTATCTGAATGACAAATCAATATGCACATCTCCATTCCATGTCCTTGCTAAGTTTTAGTTTCATCAAAGGACAACTCTCTAAGAGGAGTTCAACAGAATACATATTCCCTGCCGCCTGTCCTTCTATTCACCATACTATTACCGATTTGCACATTATGCAATCTGACCCAAAATGCTTCCAACTGAATTAAAAAGATTTATGTTCTTCAAGTTAATATGATTAATACATATTGACAAAATCCAAAAATAACATATACAGGTGTATCATACCTGGCCATGCCTAGACTGTCAAAACAGTCTGGAACAATGAGAATATCGAGTCGAGTAAAAGGATGTGGTCCTAATAGATGACAAGCAGCAGTGAGGCAGTGAGGTATGTACTGGCCTAGTTCATCTGTGGCTGTCTGTAGTAATTTACTGGGACAAAACAATCTGCATGACAGTATTTCTCTGAAATGATTAAATTTGTAACATAAATAGCATGCACAGGGCAATGAAATACATTCACATATTTTGGGAGAGAAAAACTAAATT
>JAUMGZ010238320.1:0-10747 GCA_032359645.1 Pododesmus macrochisma | reverse complement strand
TACAAAAAGTCTACCATTTCTAAGATAATTGGCAATAATTGTTTTTCGAAAAATCAGATTTTCAAAATGGCCGCCAGAGGCCGTCTTAGATGTCTGACCAGTCTGAAAAATAACTACACTTTTTCAGGACAGTATACTGAACATTCCTATGAAGTTTTAATGAAATCCTTTCAGAAGAACTAGTGTTTAAGTTCAAAATAGAATTTCAAGATGGCACCCATTGCAGCCATCTTGGATAACTGACGGACCCAAAAAATAACAACACTTGGTCAGGATCTGATTATTCCTATGAAGTTTCAATGAAATCTCATCAGTAGTATTTGAGTTTTAGTTTAAAATGTAATTGTTAGGCTCAGGTGACCTAAAAAATAATGGTATATATTTCTTAAATATTGAGTATAATTGATACTTTTGTGGTTTACTATAAGAGAATCTTTCATCGATTGTATATGGTATATTTTGGTGTTTGAAAATGTAATGTATAACGCAGGTTGTAGCATAATGCATAAATAATGCCATATAAGGAATTATCAACATACCCACTTTAAGCTGTTCTTGTACAAAGAATAAAATACATAAAAATATATTCCATTTATGTCCGCAATAATTGTTTCTATAATCTTTTCTTACAAGTGTCCCAATTTGGGTAGTGACTTTAGTCTTGCATTTGTTGAGAGAATAAAGTTGGGAGTATAAATTAAACAGCACCACTATAGATCTAAGGAAGGGCATAAAATAAACAACATCACTTATAATTGAAGAAGGGGTGTTAAATAAACAAAATTTCATTAAAATGCCGATCTCTATATAGCGTGCAATGCAGAGATCTGACATCAACCATAGGTCATGTGCAGTGTAGTTGATATACGATTAAAACATTTCAAAGTGGAGCTGTACATACAAAATGTGTAGTATTAATGAGAAGCAACGTGATTGGTCAATAAATATACAGTCGACCTGCTCTAGCGACCATCTCTTTGAAGAGACCATTTGAACAGAAAGACCACTAAAATCAGATCCCTCAAAGTCTAATTAAACTTATTTTTATCTGTATATAAACACCACCTCTATATAAAGACCACTTTTTCTGGTCTCTTGTGTGGTCTTTATAGGCAGGTTTGACTGCACACTTATTTTTACCTGTATATAAAGACCACTCCTGTATAAAGACCACTTTGTTCTGGTCTCTTAGATGGTCTTTATAGACAGGTTTGACTGTATCTCTCATGCTAATTCAAAAGTTTACTGCACATGACCTCTCGGGTTGTTGTCAGACTATTAGAGATCAACATTTTAATCAGATTGAAAAATAAACACTCCCACTAAATTGAAGAAGGGGTATAAAATAAACAACACCATTCATGGTTGATGAAGGGGTATAAAAATATACAAAACAAAACATGATTTTTTAATTATTTTATGTTTATGTTAATTCTTTTTCTTTTTTGATTTCGAGTGCGATTCTTCCTTCTGCATTGCTTTCCTCTTCTTAGAAGATTTACTGCTATCTGAAAGTAAACAGGTGAATTACCATGTCAAATCAGTGATAATGGCACACAAATTTATCTTTGCACCAATATATATATATATATACATAAAATTCACTATTTCAATAATTGTTTTTTTAAATGCCTTAAAGAATCATACTTGTTTTTTAAAACTTTTCAATTTAATGGATAACTAAAGGCCATACAAGATTACTTGGTTCTCGCGTCAATTTATATATAGAAGGCAGGATATTGGCCTTTTGGTATTGTTAATTTTAAGTATTTAATTTCTTTTGTCTGAGAAGAAATTCAGAGTCTATTTTAATTTTATAACACTGC
This sequence comes from Pododesmus macrochisma, assembly GCA_032359645.1. Lineage (NCBI taxonomy): Eukaryota > Metazoa > Mollusca > Bivalvia > Pectinida > Anomiidae > Pododesmus > Pododesmus macrochisma. The sequence continues at coordinate 8,921 of JAUMGZ010238320.1, read as the reverse complement.
ATTGGGATGAATATCAAACTTGTGCATAAACTTTAGGATATCAATTTTGTCCATTATACCTGATATAGTTGACACATCTTTTTTGACAGTCTTCAATTTCCCTGCACTCGACTTTTTCTGTTTCGATTCCAATTTCTTCTGAAGTTCTAATGCTTTTTTATTCTTTGCTAGCAATAAGTCTTTTTTCTTTATATTGCTGTCTGAATCATCAGTCTGTTTTGAGTTCTTTTTCTTTTTTGGTTGCGATTTTACTTGTTTCACAGATTCAGAATGTTTGCTTTTCACAGATTTGATTTCCTCTTCAGAACTGCTACTTGTTTCATCTTCCATTACATCACTTTCATCACTTTCCTCGTCGCTATCTAAGCGTTCATTGTCTTGTATATCATCACTGTCATCGTCACTATCGGGCGTGTCCTCACTATCAGGCGTGTCCTCACTATTGGGCATGTCCTCACTATTGGGTTCGTCCTCACTATCATCACTATTGTGAATACCAGAGTCTTGCGATTTCTGCGTCGCCTTGCCTACTTTCTCTTTCGTAGACTTTGTCTTACTCACTGACTCTGGTGTTTTCACTGTCTGATTATTCACAGATATACACGTCAGTCTGAAGTTTGAATTATGATTTCCACACAGTTTTGTTGCGACTTTCTCCTGAAATAAGAAGTATACACCCACACATTAAAGCCTGTGCACGTCCTTGAGAACATCAACATAACACATATTTGGTTATATTTAACAAGAGATAGATAGCATCATTCAAATATTTGTCGCAGTTTGTTTAAATTACTTTCCGTTCATGTTGCCCCTTCTCTTCCTGTCCTATTATTTGGTTTTTTCTCCTTTTGGTGCTTTATCACGATATCGGTGAAATACTCTTGAAGTGACGTTAAGTCCTAACTAAACAAACAATTGTTTCAATACTTATTTTGAACGATCTATAACCATAACTGTACTCTTCATAATTGTTGAGTTCTGTAAGGAAATATCACTATAAATGCTACAAAATGTCAAAAAAACAAATCAATGTAAAAGTCTAGAAATGTCTCTTTTTCTTTATGCCTACCACACTGGACGCTCATTGACATAATTTGATACAACTCTAAGATGGAGTAACCTTAATCATCAAAACCAGATGGTCATCAGACGTACATTCAATTCTAATTCGATGCTGATTTGTTTTGTGTTAAGGGCGTATTGTCCGATCAACAGCTAAGGTCACTTAGGGACGTGCCAGTTTTACTGGTGGAGGAAACCAGAGTACCTGGAGTAAACCACCGACCTACAGCAAGTCACTGGCAACTTTCTCACACTAGGCCGCCCCGGACGGGAATCGAACCTAGGAGGTGAAAGCCTCTTATGATTACAAGTCAGCAACTTTAACCACTAGGCCACCGCAGCCCCGAATTCGATGCTGATAATTTTCAAAGCAGACTAGACTTGATGTGGGAAACATCTATATTGGACTTCTGCTTTAATAGACTAATAATTTACTTATCATAAAAAAAAAACCATAATATACAAAACAACAAAATTTAGATATAAAACGACAATAAGTTAACTTATAATTCAAAATCAACATCGACATAAAGTATATGGATAAATAATACATATTTTAACTTATAATTCAAAATATACGTCAAGAGATAAAAGTTACCTGATCTACACTGGTCCGATACAGTTTTATATGACCATCACTTGAGGCTGTAAACAACAATTGTTCATCTTCTGATTCCTCTGTTCCTTGAATGTGAAGTCCTCTTATTCTGAAATAACAACATACATGTACATATTTATCTACTGATCACATACAAGAGGTAATAGAGCTAGGGTGACTTCATAAACAAGCAACCACAGTGAAGAACAGATGAGAGCTCCAAGATTACAGAAATGGCTATTCCATCAACAGAGGAGAGCTCCAGGAATACAGAAATGGCTATTCCATCAACAGAGGAGAGCTCCAGGAATACAGAAATGGCTATTCCATCAACAGAAGAGAGCTCCAGGAATACAGAAATGGCTATTCCAACCACATAGCAAAACCAAGGAGGCTCCATAAATACAAAAGTGACTATTCCATCAACAAGATATATGTTCACAATGACAAAAAATTAAAGATGATATATTGTTTGGTTTTCTTTGTGGAAGTCTCGCCTCTATAACTAGGACTATTTACTCTTAAAATTGTTGTTTTGTTGGATTAAGTCAAAAGGGCTTTAACTATCTGTATCAGTAAAGTATGAAAAGATTCGGTCGAAAACTGTAGTACTAGTTGCAGTCAAAAGGTTCAAACTGACTGGTGGAAAAATCCCAAGTCATAAAGGGACACAACTCTCAGTATAATTCACGCAAAATCCCTATTTTACGAATCGCCCATCCTTTCATGATTACATTCACACACACACACACACACACACACATTCTGAAAAGATTTGGTCAAAAACTGTAGGAATAGTTGCGGTCACAAGGTTCACTCCAAAGACGGATGGTTTGTTTGTTTACTGGGGTTTAGCGTCCCTTCTACTCATGTGTAGGTCATATCCAGACAGTGCCTGTTTGTGACGTTGCGCGCTTATGGCGACTTTACAGTGCTGTCTTACTGAAGTATCACGCTGCAGACACATTGGCATGATACTTCACTCGGTCCTGACACGGAGCCAACTAGTCCTCCACCTACCCAGTATTTTCTGAGCGCTTAGCAAGGAGCGAGAAGATTGCCTACTTTTAACATTTTAGTTTTTGACGCACCCAGCATTGGATCCCAGGACCTTGGATTTTAGCACCAGTCGACCAGTACAAAACGCACAGACGGACCGACGGACAGAGCGATACCAAACACGCTCTGCTAAAATTAGAAATCAAATCATAACATCACCAATCTACATATTGTATTTGTTCTAATATAAACGCCCTGGCGATTAATAGAACAGATTGGAATTTAAAATCGGGGGGTGGGCCATAATTGGAAACAAGCCAAAGATACAATGGAAAATTTCATTGGAGGGCGTTCATTTCAAACCCTTTTTTATCAAATCATTAAAGAATCTAATATAATCACATCACACAATTCTAGCAATTTTAACAGCTTAAACAGGTAACACAAACAGGTCATGATACGCAAGATTCAGACATGCCTAGATTTCCCGCCAAAATATGCCTATAGATTTGCTCCCTTGGATCGCACTCTTCATTGTACATGTGCGCGACGTAAATCAAAACAAACATGGCACATGTGTTGCATTGCACTTCACATTTCAGTAATAAAGGGACATCACATTTACGAATTCGACAGGCGTATAACAACAACAATGTACCTGTTTGTATCTGTGTCCAGTGTGTGTAGTAAGGTGCCAGTCTCTGTGTTGTGGAAGTATACTTGTCCCCCTTCACCTCCAAATACTACAATATCCTCCTGTAAATAACAAATCACAAACACAGTGATACATGGAGGATAGAATCCAGTTACACGAGGACCTGCATAGACTAAAATTATATCCCATCACAGGCTATTGCTATTATAAAGACAAGATACCATCTTATTAAACTAAATTCTGTTATGTAATTACTTACTGTGAGAAATGCCAGACTGTTAACTCTCTGTGTAGTCTTAATGGAACAATTCACTTCTGCTGTCTGTAATGCAAACACATTTTTACAATTGTACAATTGGCATAATGATTTCCTTTCAATGACATTAGTTTATCTCTTAATTATTCATATGCTATGAATATAATGAACTCTGCGACGTCATAATTGCACAACTTTGTTCATTCATTGGAACATTCTATATAACGAAGGGTTGACCGTTTTGAAATTAAGAAATAAAAAAATTTATTGAAACAAATATATATTTTTATATTTAGTGACAGTGTTACTAAAATTGTAAATATAAGAAATGACATTCTGTTTGTCTTTATTCCTACGTATGAACAACAATGGTCTGCCCATTGTTGTTCTTAACGCATGAATAAAGACAAACAGAATATCATTTCTTAAATAAACATGAATTGAATATATTGCTCTCGGATATATTTCATCAAAACAACCACTGAAACAAACGGCCGATTTTTTGTAAATGCACAATAAACTCCATCTTCCAAGTATTCTACAGGGAAAATGGCAGTAAAATATTTGTTTGCACTGACCTGTGTTTTGTAGATGTCTATTCTGTTTGAAAATACCAGAACGTAGGAATCTCCTTCAGGTGACCACATCACGATATCGGCCACTGTAACGACATCAGTAAGAAACAGGGGTAAGTCAAAACAATCAACTGGATCCTTCTTTCATATCATAAATAACTAAACAATTATTAACTGTCATACATTATACGTGGAAATTTTAAAGTCTACATGCAAATGAATTTAATCTTGCAACTAAACTCTTTTCAAAGTTTTCATTTTCTAATACACATTTACAATTGGCAAATTTTCATTAACTCTGTGACGTCATAATTGAATACACTACTTAGTCTATTCTTTGGAACATTCCATTTAACGAAGGGGTGACCATTTTGAAATAAAAAAAAAAAAATGATTAAAGCAAATATATATATATTTTCATTTTTTGTGAATTAACTTATTGTATAGATAAGAATTGACATTCTGATTGTCATTATTCATGCCTTATAAATAACAATGGGTTGTCAGAAAGTAAGCATAAAAGGCTTTACTGTATATGCAATTTGCAACAGCCCCTTGTTGCTCATAACGCATGAATAAGACAAATAGAATGTCATTTCTTATGCGAACATTTTTTGGTCTGTAACTGTTTATAATATGAAGATCAATGTATCATGGCAGCAGTGCATGAAGTTCTCCACAGAGACAGAACTTCTATCCGACCATGACGTTTCTCTGTGCACTATATGTCACTGAGTAACCATGGTAACAGATACACAGCCAACTTAATTAGTGCAACAAAATTATTAACTTATACAGATCTGACAAATCCCAAAAAAAACGGAATAAAAATAAGATGTAGGCAGTCAAGTATTGAGAACACATACTGTCCCTAAATAGGCAATAATATTAAAATGAACTAATTTTTGTTGTTAAAAATAACAATGTCTTATGGTAGCAGTACATGAAATTCTCCACAAAGACAGAACTTCTATCCGACCATGACGTTTCTCTGTGCACTGTATGTCACTGAGTAACTATGGTAACAGATACACAGCCGACTTAGTTAGTGCAACAGTACTATTAACTTCTACAGATCTGACAAATCCAGAAAAAGGGAAGAAAATGTAAAGTTGTAGGGAGGCTAAGTTTTGAGAACATGTACCCTCCCTAAATAGGCAATAATATTAAAATGAAATGATTCTTCTTGTTAAAAATATCAATGTCTTATGGTAGCAGTACATGAAATTCTCCACAAAGACAGAACTTCTATCCGACCATGACGTTTATCTGTGCACTGTATGTCACTGAGTAACTATGGTAACAGAAACACAGCCGGCTTAATTAGTGCAAATTCTGCTTCATCTTTTCTTTATAGAACAAAGACTCAATCTCAGTAAATTATATCCTTAAAGAGGCCCATTGGGCCTAATAACCATCTGGTGGGCATAGCACAACAATTTTATTTGGTAATTCGTTATTGTTTAATTAATTACAATAATTTTCAAAATTTCCCCTTTTTGAAAGTGGCACCACTTTCGGGACTATGCCCCAATACTGAACAAATTCATATCACCTTCTATAAAGTATGCATCCAACCAAGTTTGGTTGAAATGGAACTTTTTAAAGTGGAGAAGGGAACAAATTAAATAGATGACATATTTGCTATACTGTGTTGAACTTATTTCCCCCTGTAGAAGAATCAAACGTATTTTTGACCCCTTCATTTTGCTTTGAATTTGGTTCTCTAAACAATGAGGTTTAAAGAATGAATTAAAGTTCTGAAAGGGATCTTTGCTTATTGTGTTATTTCAAATGTAAATGTTTAGCAAATATCACATGGTAGCAGTACATGAAATTCTCCACAAAGACAGAACTTCTATCCGACCATGACATTTCTCTGTGCACTGTATGTCACTGAGTAACCATGGTAACAGATACACAGCCGGCTTAATTAGTGCAACATTCTTCCTGATAAATTCTCTACAGTTCTCCGAATTCCTTTATACAGTAAAACCTCGCTATTACGACCACTCAGGGGACTTGTTGGAAATAGTCCTATTAGAGGGGTTGTCTTAATACTAAAACTGACCTCACTAGGCTCAGTGGCAAATTTTAACCGACAGTTGGGTATATACAGATGTATTTTTAAACAATGTGACTGTGAACTGTAGTAAACATTGGTAACATTAATGTCCTTTTTATTATTACTACTAACCTTCTTTAATTGCTGTGATAAAGGCGGGTTTTCCTGTGACCAGGTTCCATGTCCGCAAGACCTTATCTTTACCAACAGACAGAGCCAACTTCCCGCTAGGATGTATTGATAAGTAGTTGACAGCTCCCCTTGAATATAAAATACACATCAGAGATTATAAGAATTAAGAATTCTCCACAATATTCATTGAAAATCATTGAAAGAAAGCAGTCAAGATTCAGATCTGTAATTGGTTGGTTTGTTTTATTGAGTTAAATGTTCCTTTTAATGTCTTATGGTAGCAGTACATGAAATTCTCCACAAAGACAGAACTTCTATCCGACCATGACGTTTATCTGTGCACTGTATGTCACTGAGTAACTATGGTAACAGATACACAGCCGGCTTAATTAGTGCAACATTAACATATTTTTACATTAAGTAGGTAATCTTACTTTATTAGGGTAGCCTTAAGAGTTGTATATTTCCGAAGAAAAAAACTTCTCTTTCATGCATGTATATAGGATAATATAAATCCTTTTTATTAATAAATTAAGTGAATAATCCTTTGAATGCAAGAGAAAAATTTAAACTTTGTACATTTTTGAAGCTAATTTTAAGACTTTTGCAAAACATCTAATACGACATGTAAGTCCTCCATTTCCTTATAGACAACATCCAGAACTATAACTGACACGTACAATATAGTGTATAACAGAGTAGTGACAGATTCAATTGAAAAGAGTTTGTAATACTTATGAAATAATTCAAGTTAGGACAGTTTTTCTAATTGGTTGTGAATTTTGGTGGGGAAACAAACAATATTGGATCTTGGTCGTCATGGTATCAATGTATTTTTATAAACTACTAGAACCTCTTAGAATATATTCAGTTGATTCTCTTGTGGATATTTACTGACATGTTCATTTAATTTTACAAATTATTATTCAGCAATTATAATAACAAGAGGCCCATTGGGCCTTACCATCCATCTGGTTGAAGTAGGCCTATCAAAGTAAATTTTTAGCATTTGAATACTTTTGACCACAGGGTCAAGCTACGAACAAACTTGGTTCTCCATGCCTTAAAGTTACTTTGTACAAAAGCATTTAAAGCTCTAGACCCTTTAGTTTAATAGAAGATTTTCTAGATTTTGGACCCCAAAATGGCACCCCCTGGGTGTCTAGCCCCTTCATTTAAACAAATCTGAATTCCCTTCTCCAGCGATGACTTCTACCCAGTTCAGATGAAATGTGTCCAGTAGTTTTGGAAAAGAAGTCGAAAATGTGAATAGTTAACTTTGACCCAAAATGTGTTACCTTTTTTTTACCCCAGGGTCACGCCTTGATCAAACTTGGGTTTCCATGCCCTAAAGTTACTACATACCAAAGCATTAAACTCTATAGGCCTTCTAGTTTATTAGAAGATTTTTGAAGTTACATGTATGTCAATTTTCCCCTTTTGGCCCCTCCTTGGGGCCCAACCGATTCATTTGAACAAATCTGAATTCCCTTTCCCTAGGGATACTTCCTACCATGTTTGTATTTAACTGGTCCAGTGGTTTAGGAGAAGAAGTCTAAAATGTGAAAAGTTAACGACGACATAGAACGGACAGGATTTGTATGAGAAAAGGCCACATTGGACCTTAAAATGCTGATGCACTTTACATGTGTTGATTTCTCTTGCATGTTGATGACATACTTATGGCCTTTCAGTGTCTTTAAACATTCCCAGGTGAAAAACTTCCATATACTGATAGTCCCATCTTCGCTGCAACTGAACAAATGACTGCTTTTGAAAAATTCCAAACAAGTTATTGTTCCTGCAAAAAAAATTTGAATATTTTTATTTCATGGTATATTATGCATTTATATGGATGCATAATATTCTAATAAATTATTAAACATAATTTTTATGTAGAGTTTGAAGTTAATCATAAATGATATTAACAATTTCTCAAAAACATTTCATTTTGTTTAAGAGAGATATATACTCTAAACAAGAGGCCTATCAGGCCTTAACGTCCATCTGGTTGAAATAGGCAAAATAGTTGAAATATTTGCAACTGAATAGTTTTGACCCCAAAAACAAACTTGGTTCTACATGTCCTTAAGTTATTACATAACAAAGCATTAAGCACTAGGCTTTCAAGTTTACAAGAAGATTTTTGAAATTTTCGCACCGAAAAAGGAGGCCCCCTATTTGCCACATTTGATGAAAAATTCTTATCAAAATTAAAGCAAAAGATGTACATGATGTAAATCAAATCAAATTATCATCCAAATTTATACAAAGTAATCATTGATCCAACCTGAGTGGTGTGTTAAAGCTCCCAGTTCTGTTCTCTTTCTCAAGTTAAGTAGACGGATTGTTTCATCTGTACTACCAGAAGCCAGAATGCCCTTCCTAGACACCGCCACTGCCTTCACACAGCCAAGATGGGAATGATCTGTGAAACTTAGCTCAAACTTGTATTCCTGTATATAATGGAAATATAATACCTGTCCATCACATTTTTATCATAATTTGTTTGTATTAAGGGCTTATTGTCCGATCAGCAGCTAAGGTCATTTACGGACGTGCCAGTTTTACTGGTGGAG
>JAUMGZ010238308.1:0-20892 GCA_032359645.1 Pododesmus macrochisma | reverse complement strand
CTTTGACCCAAAAACGCGTAATCTATTTTTGACCCCAGGGTCACGCCTTGAACAAACTTGGTTCTCCATGCCCTAAAGTTACTACAAACCAAAACATTAAGCTCTAGGCCTTCTAGTTTATTAGAAGAAGATTTTTGAAGTTTTGTCACTTTTTCCCCCTTTTTCTCCCCTAGTGGTGCCCCCTGGGGGCCCAGCCCCTTCATTTGAACAAATCTGAATCTTCTTCCAATAGGGATACTTCCTACCAAGTTTGGATAAAAATGGTCCAGTGGTTCTGGAGAAGAAGTCAAAAATATGAAAAGTTAATGACGACAGACGGGATTTGTATGAGAAAAGTCCACTTTGGACCTTCGGTTACAACAAAACTGTGATGTGGCAGTCTCAAGATTTTTAAATTAATCAACTAGTGCAGACAAAACTTTGAAATCAACCATCAACCGCCAGATTTAGCTTAGATTTAATGCATAATAAATTATTCAGTTTATTGAAAATACCCAAAGTGACACTAGATGCAATACAATGGTTTAAAATTTAATAACATTTCCATTTAACCAGATACCAGCCTATATCTAATTTGATATACTCTCCACTAATCTGTTCAAACAATCCACAAATAGCTTGGTTGCCATGGTAGATTTATTTATAAACTTTACTAATCAATAATTCAAAGGGAGAAGGTCAGAGTATACACTCACTAGCTGCCAATGATTTACCACAGCAAGTCTGCAATCCTATAATAACATATCATACAAAATGTTGGCTTGTCTGAAATTTACTAGACCCAATCTATTGAGCATGTACAGTGTATTCAAAGTTATATATACAGGGGTGGTTCCTCGTGATCAGCTTTTACCGAAAACCAGACATTGCCAAATGATTAATACAAAGAGAGTATTCCCAATGTGTATTCTTCAACTACACATTCTTTCAAATAAATTTATGCACAGTCATGTATATCACCATCTGTGCATTGTGCATTTTTGTATATAAGCTCCTAGTTTCTTATTCTAGGTGACGTTTTTAGTCAAGAATTTTGCTAAGAAATATAGCTTATACGATTCAAACCTAGCTTTAACAGTTGTTATAGGTTATAAACCTTGGTTGTGAAGATTGAAGGGCAAAAGTAATAGGTTGACAATGAATTGTGGAAATTCACGAATTGGAAGGAAAATTGAATTTTCGTGTAAAAGAAAATCAGTTTATAATCAAAGATCTTTGTTTCAATATAAGCTGCAAGCATAATTTAGGTTCTTTATTTCGTTGAGAAGTGTAGAAAATCAACTTATGCCAAGATGTGGATAAACTCAATTTATATATATATGCATGTAGAGTTCTTATATGAAGAGAACAATTTTTTAATTTGTAAAAACACATATAACATATATGTACGATTACATGATGCAATATATATAATGGCCAACTGCATGGTACACACTGTTCTCAATATGACTGTTGTTATTGTACAATAAACATGACGTGATTGTGGTTATTACATTTAAATCTCCTCTAGTTTTGCTTTGTGATTCAGTTCTGGGGTTTATGAAAGACATGTTGTATTGCATATATTCACATTCTTTCTGTGTCTATGCATTAACACATTATTTGCAGCTTTAAGATGTGCTTTTACTTTATTTATGATTCATTATTGGTTTTGTGGTTAATATGTAATTTTTGGGTTTTTTACAATATCTTCAGTTGTGTGATTCATATGATTGTATGGTACATTGTATATAAAGACAAATTGGTATTATAAAGCAGCTAAACCAGAATATATAATCTCATTATGCACAAAGGTTATTGGATCAACATACAGCAGATGTAGCAGGTACAACAGATGTAACATAGGCCTGCCTGTAATGTGTTGTGCTATATGTGTGTGCTAGAAGATATAGATCTTTGTATGTCTCTGGTAGAGAAACGTCAGTTGCTATATTCATACACATGTGTTTACAGCCCCAGGTCGCATATTAAACTGTACAGGTAAACCAACTGTACGCTTCACATCACATGATTTCTACCTAACAAACGAGCAAGCTGGGTTGAGGTGAAACATGACATCTATCTGTGAATTGATCTTCTCTTCTATTTTTAGTACAAAATCCCTATTTATAGCTTTTTGAGCTATTTAAATATTAGCATATAACCTATTGACAAGGCAGTTAAAGATTGAGGTTGCTAGATTTCCAAAGGACACCTTGTAGTTAATAAGAATCCTGTCTGGACATTTAAACATATCCCCACCAGAAATGTACATTTGATAACCAGGACCCCCATAAATTAAACATGGAAAACAAATTAAAACTGTACTCAAAATTCAACAAACTCAGGTCTACAGCACTTTAAAAGTAAAACTATGAGTAAGCAGGAAGATAAAACCTTGTATAAGCCTCGCACAGCCATCACTGCAGCTAATAAAACAATTTTATCTATTTACAAACAAATACTCTACCTATTATTCAATTGTAATAAACACAAGCCAAACAAAAACTAAACATATATATATTGATGGTACTTAAATAGTTAGAAGTCGGTACTTAAAAAGTTAGAAGTCTTGTAAATTTGGCTTTACCCTGGGTAGCATTATTTATATAAAGGTCAGCTTTTAACTAAATATATATACTCTAACCTCATCAATAAATTTAATGTTAAGCACTATACACGGGGCAATTCACGTTACTGACTGCTCGCCTTAAAACAATCTTAATAAGTCCAGGTTCATTATTTGTTTGTTTAATTAAAGTTTAACACCACTTTTCAAATCTTTCATTGATATTGCAACAAAAGACCAAAGGAACAAAAGCCATTCGGCCCTATAGTCAGCGTCGCCCAGGGTACACTTGAGTCAATTCATCTTTTAAAACTATGCATACAGAAAAATGCATTTATCATTTTGGGAGTTATAGATAAAATAACTGGCTGGCTAAGTTCAACACAAAGAAATTATATGAAAATTCATTAGAAAGTTCCACACATCTCTCCAAAAGGGGAGGTGTACATCTTCAATGTCTTAAATGTGCAAAGTTTGAGAAAAATGATTGAAACCTGTAGGAGATTCAGATTACACAAACTCAGTACCGTATGGTAATGAAAGTGTAAAAAATTGATCAGGAATTTTTCTAAAAATTCACCAAATCTCTCCAAAAGGGAAGGTGCACTTCTTCAATGTGTCTGTAATAAATGTGCAAAGTTTGATAAAAATCTACTGTAGGAGATACAGATTACACAAACTTAGTGCCCAATAGTGTTTCGGAAGGACGGATGAACGGACGGACATAGTCGAGCAGCAACTAGACCTGCTTCTGCCTTTGGCGACGCAGGTAAAAACAAACAAACAATAGGACAGGAAAAGAAGCTGTGATAAGAAAAGGAAAGCACAGCAATAAGAGTACTACAGAAGGAAGGCTGAGACCATATAATGGCATAACAACCTACTCTCAAATTTTACTTTGGTTCTTGTGTGCCAGGGAGTTTTAAAATCCCTGTACACAAGACTGCTAGGTTAGTATCCCCTACGAATAACACGCTGATCTTAAAATCTGGCATCTACTTTTCAACTTGTCTGACTTCGATGACCCTACCAGGATACAAGTTCCGGCAAACATAGCTTTCTAGGTCATTGAGGCACTCAAATCCTCCTACCAGGACATAGGGTCGGTCAAAGGTAAAAGTTAACTTTTCCGTTATAGATTTGGTATAATTTAGTCTGGACTAGAAGATGGAAGGTACAAATATAATATTGTATAAATGAATAAGAGACATAGAACAGGTCATGCTGCTTGTCTGTGCACGATTTTCTAAGATATTTTGTTTGTTTCTTTTCAATATTTAAGGTCTAAGAACAAACGATTCTAAAAGTAACAAGATGGCTGCAGCTGTCCCACTTTAAATATAATTTGCCGTCTAGATTTTAATCAATCTAATTAAAATTAGACCTGTATATTCCACTCCTCAACGATACACTCCAATACAGGATTTAACAACACCATGTTTGAGTACACTTCAGCATGACCTTTGATCTTAATCAATCAGCACATCGCCTTCTTAATCTTTGGCGTACTTTCATTCTATTCAACTATATGTTTACACTGACGATTAAGAAGGAGATGCGCTGATTGGCTAAGACCAAAGGTCATGCTGAGGTGACCTCAAACAGGGTATTGTTAGATCCTGTATTGGAGTGTATCGTCGAGGAGCTGAGTATACAGGTCTAATTTTTATTAGATTGAGATTTCAATATATTCAGAATTCTAAGTACAAATGAACTTAAAAGTGAAAACACTGTTTTACAAATTAATGCTCTGGATAAAGACAGAGATATCAAGCTTTTCACAATGGCCATCATGTGTGCAATCTTGATTTTTTTGTTCTCAAGTATTTTCATGTGAACACAACAAAATGTTTTTGCACTTCAAATATTTGAATATATCATGTTAATTGTAGCTTACTTTAATTTGATTATCAGATATAGATATTACAGCGTTTCAAACTGACAACCAGGGCAGCCATCTTGGAAACATTTGACACGCACAATTTTCATACAGGAATACCAAGACATTTGTAATTATTGAATGTAATTCTTGAATGAAGGATTAAGAAAGAAAAACAGATTTTGTGAAAAATTATTCAAATTAGTTACAGTTGACTGAACACTAATATATTTTGTATCTTAAATTTAAGCAAGCCAAGTTTACATTCTGTGTTTTTAAAGATGCTTGGATATCAACCATTAGACAAAATTAGGTAAATAGTACACATAATATGCTTTTTATTAAGAATACAGTGAGATTTCTTTGAAATATATACTAACAGCTTTGTTATTTTACAGAAAGTGTTGTATTTTACAGAAAGAAGTTGTATTGGGGTTTTGCCTTCCTTCCTTACACATATTCAGTCACATCAGGATTGTGTCTACTTCTGACCGTGTGAACACAGGTACAAATGTATTGTTAATCTCACTGACTCCTCAAAGAACAGATGAATTAACAAGATACTCCATTTGATTACATTATTCTAACACAGAGGCAACCTACTTTTGTGCTATTTTTCTATGCCCATTCATGGAAAATAGTGGTTAAATAGAAAAAAAGAATTTTCAAAACACAACCTAGACTGTCATAGTTATTGATTTAGAATACAAGCAATGATTATCGGTGAGAAACTGATGTTTATGGAATAGAAAACATGTTTAATTTGACAAAGCACATTGGAATTTTTAAAAAGAACTTGCTGCAAAGTACAAAGCCAAAATGGAAATGCATCAAATAAAGGAAAGAAAACATGTTAACAAAAAGAATTCAGGAAAAATGCAATTTTTTTTCACTAGGGAGGCATAACAACTAGAAGGAGCAGCATAAATAAGGATTGAAAATGTATGCTTTAAATAAATCTTTAACCATATTAAATATAAACCTTAGTTTGATCAAAATCATATCCAATAGTGACTAAAATTAATTTATAGTCATGTAGGTAAGATATTAAACTAACATCAATATAAAGCTGGAAAATAAGTGAATTTGTCCACTGCTATTAATTAGCAGCCTCATAATAGTGTCGCACTATCACACAAACATCATTAGGTTTTAGAAAGTTGAGCTGTAAATAAAATTAAAGGATTTTAGTCATGTTTATCTTTTTAAAGCAGAATGAGGCTATCTAGGAAAGCATAGCTTCTAAGCACACAGACATCTAGCAAAGCTAAAAGGCTCCTTGCAGTTAAAGTGTTTAATATATTTCTTTTTTAAAGATTCCACACACAGAAGTAAAGTATTTGAAAAATGAAGGAGATCTAAAATCTGCAGGGAGAATTTGTTTCATTTCTACCAATGACTGTTACAACATATATAAGCTAAACAAAGATATAGCTATTAGTGAAGCGAAACAATTAAACATCTACACTTTGAAGACAAGTGAAGTAGAACTTCCCAATCACCGATACGACAACGAAGTTAAACAAAGCTGGCACACAACGAAAGCACACCCTGGCCACAGAGATATTCTGTCTCTACATCAGCTGTAGGGACACTCCGAAGACCACACTATACCTTTAGATAACCCTGGGTGTCTAAGAGCAGATTTTCTGGTTTTAAATCACGGTACATGACATCCAAATTATGTAAATATTCCAGTACCAATACTATTTGAGCGGCATAAAACCGGGAATGCGCCTCACTGTCAAAGAAAGAAAGCACAATATGTATGTACAACATTCCATATATTAATACAATATTAATTCAGGCAGCTACCAGCCAAGTTGATGCTGTCAACGGAACCACAACATTCAGTTAGGATTGGTAAGGGTTGTTAGGATGCACACAAGGAAGGATATACATACTAAGTGGGATCACCGTCACACACAAACAGGGCAGGTATACAAAAATACTTTAAATAAAACAAAATCGGCAGGTCGCATGCTACACATGGTTGCGTTACTTACTTTAAGGTAACCATGCGAGTCAATAAGTAAATTCTCGGGCTTGAGATCTCGGTAAATGAGATCCAAGAAATGAAGATATTCAAATGCCAATACAATTTGAGCTGCATAAAACCTGGAATGTGGCTCACTGTTCAAACGAAAAAAAATCATTGAAAATATTAATAGATAAGTGGTTAAATCTATCTGGCACTCATGTCCTGGATGGTCTGGTCAAAGAAGCCCGAGGTAACATCAGCACTTTGATTTGAATTGCCATTTTTTCTAATTTTGAAATAAATTCCTTCTACAACTGTTATACCGGTATGTAAAACATTATATTATTAATTTTGTAATTCTATTGTGTTATAAAAATGTTTTAATTTCCACACCAAAAGTTTAAAACAAATAAATTGAAAAGTATAAAGCAAATAGATTGAGATGTTTCAAAAAAAAAAAAAAAAAAAACAAGTTATAGTCTTTGATAAAAAAAACTTTTATTATGTTAACACTGACTTTATGTCCTTTTGCAGAACATTGATGACCAATCAAGAGTTGATGTCAATGAAAAAACTAAACACCAAGATGTGTCTGTTTTAACACAATTTCAAGATACAAAAGTTAATGCTTGCAAGATATATTGCATTCAAAACTCAGGATTGCAATATTTGAGGTAAAGTTTATATAAATGGGAAGGATCCTATTTTTGAAGGAATGAAGGAATTTACAATATCATGTTTTGACACAAACTGTTGAAAAATTGACATTATTATCTATTTATATCATTATTTTGCTTTTGAAAATTTAGCAGAAGAACTATTTTAAGTGAATTTTCCCACTGATTTTGTTTTCATTTAACTATTAAAAAAATTGCCACTACATGTACATTTTTGTACATGTACCAAAATTATTAACTTTTCCAAAATGAATTGTCTTAAACACTTGTCTTGAAACATTTGCTATGAAACCACAAAAGATTAATAAGACTCTAAGTGGCAGGGCTGTTTGCATACAGATACTTAAAAAATAATAAAATTCTGAAACTGAAAATAAAATTTAAGCAGCACAAAGTATTTCATCAAATTTATATACATATACATACAAACATACTTATGAGGCATAGTGACTGATTATATATATACATATATTCACATTACAAAAGAAAACAAAAGCATTTAAGCATATTTAACATGGGTCACTGAAAGGAAAACATGCCTTTGGCTGTAAGTTAAGTTGGCATCCATGTAGACATGTATAAAATACGTCAATACATATCTCAACTTCTTTTGAACAGTTGATAATTAGGAACATTTCATAATGTTGATCTTTGTTACTTCAAGAATACATGAAAAGTATTTGTGTGAGCAAAGACTTATATATATCTCAAATATTATTGATGGCATACTTAATATCAAATTTCATTTACAGATCAACTTCACATGTCTTTGATATTGCATTGTATAGTCTTTTTACAAGAATCAAACAGTGTTGTGTGTTGCAGTGTTCACATTCTTTTTGATGTTATTCCATGGATCATGATGTTAACATGCACTGTCATGTTGCTGTGTACATATGAACATTTCCTTAAACAAACTGTTTTCATGTATTAAAACATGCCAAGTCAGCCCATGGTGGAGACACTAAATCTATTCAAACAAGTCTCAAGAACATTTTTGAAGCAATCTTAAGATTTTTCAGATAATAATTCAATTCTTTATATTATTCACAAAAGAATTATTTCATATTCCGAATCCTTGTTCCATATTTGTTTTTATGAATCTTAAGAAAAATAAGGCCGACTTGACATGTTTGTTAAGCCTATGCAATATAAAAGTATTCAGCAGTTACAATTGATCAAATAAAATACAAATCCTAAAGACTTTAGAAAATTACAAGGGGAAACCCCCTAATAAATTAGATATTTCTGTTTTGTTATTCTAACAACTATATGCACATTATAATGTTAGGAACAGAGTTCACTTTATGTATTTATAACTTACCTAAATCTGCCTATCCTTCTAAGATGTGAAAACATTTCTCCACCAGTTACAAATTCCAAAACCATGTATAAATTAGAGTTATCCTGTAGGAAAAGAAAAATAGAACTTGTTACAGAGAATCTTACATAGGTTACTAGAAGCCTATTTTGAAAAACTCAAAATTAACATTGTCAGTGGTGGAAGAGTCACTGAACTATTTACTCCGGGAAATGTTTAAAATGAAATCTTGCACATGCTTATGTATTTCTGTCACTCCACAACTTCATACTTTCATAGATTATTATATATTTTTTATAAAATATTCTGTTTTCATTGAAACCAATCACGTTTACTTAAGATTTGTGGAATATATATATTAGTGTTGTGAATCACTTCAAATTTCATGATGGATCATCACTTTTTTAAAACCATTGATCATTAGTCATGATCGACTTATTTTGAATGTATTCAAAAAAAATAAATGGCTATAATTTTGCTTTAATTAAAAGGTAAATGAAGGTATTTTTTTTTATAAACTTTATATTTGCGACTGTCAGTTTTCACTAGAATCCATTTAAACCATACCCCCTGAACTTCATTTTCACTGATCTTTTTATTTGATTCTTCCTATTAAGTATCAACATATATTAATGAGTTTCATTGAAATTATGTTTTTCTTAAAATGTTGAGAATTTGAGTGCTTTGTTTGGAGACAAGGGTTTCTTGCGTTTCATTTTATTCGGGAACAAACTAGTTGTTTTCCACATTTCACATTGAACGATAAAATTACAAAGTTAGAAAATAAATTACAGACGATTGCTGTGACAATAATAGGCCTACATGTAGGTTTCTACTTTGAACTGTTAAAACTTTGCACATGGTCAATAAATTCTCCAATCACGCTGGGATCAAAATTTCCCGTGTCAGGCACTTCTTTTGAATTTAAAACAGTGCCAGACATTCGTCCACCCTAGTTGGACATGGAGTATGTTTGATGCAAATAATTTGGCTTAAAATACAAGTTTAACAGTTAAAAGAACTAGTTGATATCCACCATTGCTAAAGGCGTACAACGAAAAGACGTCCACAGCGATTGGCTGAGTGTTGTGCAGTTAGCCAATCAGACGCCGTTTTACATTCTGTAAAATGTGTTTACAAATGAAACTCCATGAGGTAATGCGCTGTCCAAATACGCCGGGATATGACAGAATCTTGAAATTTTCTGCATTAGTCATTTGTAATCAATTTCAGAAAACACTGATCGATTAATCGATTTTCCAGACCAAACGAGGCAGCGTCGACAAATTCGATTAATCGAAACAGCACTAGTATATATATATATATTTATATAATTAAATAAAAGATATAAACTTGTTTTAAAAAAGGTGTGAAATAGAAATCAAATGTGCTTTGTGCTAAGGCCAGGGCTGTTCCAAAATTAACCCTCTGGGAGGGGTGGGAGGCACCTGCATTAAAATATTATGGATGATGGGGTTCAATCAAGATCTGCCTACCATTCCTTATATTAGATCAGTTTTAATATTTGATGGGTGGTGGGGTCTCTGAAAAAGTGCCTCCCACCCCTTCCATGTGGTTAATTCTGGAACAGCCCGAATAGACTGCACAAGAATGTTGAACATGAACAACTATACAAATGTTAACTGACATTTACTTCTGTCTGGTACTGTGTCATAATAAAATTCTGTCTATTCATTGTCTGCTTATAGATACATGTACATTTGTATAGAATTATGACTGATGTGAAACTTACCTTGAAATGGTATTCTAACCCTACAAGGAATGGAAAACAAATGGCTTGTAAAATCCTCTTCTCATTTAATGTATGCTCTACTTGTTTTAATTTCACAACCTGAAATTTAATATTAAATATCAATAACTGAACATTAAAAAAGATACCTCCACACATATTTACATACATGTATATAACTATAATGAGTGTCAATATTAATGTAATGACATAATGTCATTGACAATACTTATTTCATTTATAATGATTAAGATTTCTGCAAAGTTAAAAGCCTGTTAAACAAAACTGAATAATATCCGAGTCACAAAGTTGATCTGGACTTAACACATTGAAGTTTAATAAAATGACATCAAAACAAGTTGTTTTCAAATTAAAGGCAACCAATATTTACAAGTATTTTTCTTTGTCTGAGCATCTATTTCACTTTTAATAAACAACATACAATTTTGTAATGCTTGTGTGTTCATTTATAAACAAGTGGTATGAACCATATATTATAACAGCAAATTTGAAAATTGTCCAAGGTCATCCTAATGGTTTTCCATTATTTACCTAGCTATAACAGCCCTAGCCTATTGATCTGACAACTGGTTGACCACTGGAACTGTTCTTAATTATAGTTTAATTTGTACATGCAAGTTTATAAGAATTATTCAGGACTTATAATGTCAAATTTTAATTTATCAACCTGCATGTACGTGTAAATATGTAATGTGCTTTAGATACTATTACTATACTATCATGGTCCCACCAAATTGTGTGTTAACTTTAACAAGGTTTTGTCAAAGTTTGTAAGATGTATTGATCAGGAAAAACATGACTGATTAATCTAGGATGGAAACAAACATTGAACCAACACTATAGGACAATCATTTTATTGCATATGACTATGTATGACCAAAACTATTAGATACCTTTTGTTTGTCTAAAATTTTCATGGCAAAGAAATCTTTAGACTGCTTGTGTTGTACAAGCATGACACGACCAAATGACCCAGTACCAAGGGTCTTAATTCTGTCAAAATCATCCAGGCATGCTGTGTTCTGAAAAATAAAATGAGAGCTTAAAGGTCACATATGCATACTTGGTATTCATAGGTTAGTGTTTATCTAATATAAGCCTTTGAATTAAAGGTATACAAAATGTACATTTTGAAATAAGATTAGGACATAAACATGTTAAAAACAGGTACACATATTGTATATACATTTAAACCACCAACAAATATGTCAATATGTATGAATAAAGAGTGGATTTAAATGTTAAAGAAGATCTAGATAAACACACTTATAAACCAAAAGTTCACTGAACCCTAGGAAACTCATGATATCTATAAACTCAAAAGATTGCAATTACAACATGTTTTGTTTTTATTCATATTGAATAATCTTTACAAAGTTAATTTTGAGTTACTATATTGTACTACTGGTGTAATACTTACACGGTAATATATCCTCTTTTGTTAGATTTATATTTTATATATACTTATATAATACAATTGTAAGTACAATATTTATTATTAACATGCAATTGGTAATGTATGAATCACTACTGCTTTTCCCTAGAACATAAACCAGCACATATCCTACCCCAACTTTAACCAGGTTACACAAATTATACACTCACACATAAACCTGCACATATCCTACCCCAACTTTAACCAGGTCACACAAATTATACACTCACACATAAACCAGCACATAGCCTACCCCAACTTTTACCAGGTTACACAAATTATACACTCACACATAAACCTGCACATATACTACCCCAACTTTAACCAGGTTACACAAATTATACACTCACACATAAACCTGCACATATGCTACTCCAACTTTAACCAGGTTACACAAATTATACACGCACACATAAACCTGCTTTTATCTTGACATTTGTACATGTATATAAATACAATTACCTGTTTACAATTCTAAGAGACTTTTTGATGATTTCACTGTTCTTATTTACATTTTACATAAGTTTTCATTGTAAACTGTTATATATTTAGATATAATACATATACATATATATGAATGACATTATAGAAGTTTTTTATATAACTAAGTAAGACTCATCTTGTTGTATACACATTCAAAATACTCTTTACATCAAACAACTGAAGACATACAGCTGCAGGACTGTATAAATGTACATTATACTTATATGATTAAAATAATATACTTGAACACTTTACAAAAATAGATGTCCCAAGTCACAAAAAGCACCCACAGATACAAATGTGTGCATGAATATGTATATTTGTCTCAAAGCTACACATTACACAAAGACTTTAATCGGGTCAAACATCTTATCATGTCAAGTCTTTATTTGGTATCACATTAACTGCCTAAAGATGTTTACATACATATAGTCCACAATACACCAATACAAACAGCATACAGCTACAGGACAATATGGCCTAGGCCTTTTGGGCAGCTGATCTTGATGTTTTTGGGCAGGACTCAAGGGCGCCCGCACATATATATGCACATGCCTATAGTAAAATTTTCTCAAAGTCATATTTTGCATTCAGAAATGCACTAGCACCCAGAAATGGAGTGTAAATTTATATTTCATTTTTAATAGTAATAAAATTTAACATAAATGACTGAACCAAAAGTTAAGTTCTTGTATTTACATGTGTTATACTAACCTGTTGAGGATGATCCCATTTGTTTGTGAATTCTTCTTTTGCCTTGGCTAGAAATTCTTTAACTGTAAAATATGAAATAAAAAAATGTCAATTTTCTCCATATTTACTTTTAACTTATTAAATTCAAATTATGTCTCAGTTTTTGCTACACTTGTAATCAACATTATTTTACCAAGAATGTCAAGGAGAATGCATGATTGACGGATCAAACATATGTACCTGTAAATTGTTTGGAAAGAAGGTTTAATTTAAAAATAATCAAATTGCACCAAACACATGGTCAACTTGAATTGCATTGCAGTCATCTAAAAGTTAATGTAGAGACTGGTGTCTTTTGTCTTCATACATGTACATTAATAATATACACATACATCTGTATTTTAACTCTCATATAATATATATATATATATTAACTACATTTCCAATATTTCACTTCGATTATTCCACATTCCAAAAAAAAAGCTAAATGTAAATGCAGTAAACATGAATGAACCATTATTGAGTACATAGCTCTAATGTTCAAAAAAATGACTCTTCAAAATGACTCCATATTTCAAAAACAATTTGTACTATGTATCTGCAAAGCAGTATTTATTGGGAAGAGTTCTTTCTTATTATTGTTGATCATATATTTTTCGGTCATCGTTTATTTATTATAATATAAACATACATGTTTATATTTACAGTGTATTTTACTGTAACAAATTACCATAGACATAGGTCAACAGCAATTATCAGCACACCATTATCACATTCACAACATCTTGAACATTGTATGAAAAACATCATTATGTTGGAGAAGTTTCAAAAAGTGAAATTTGCCTTGCACAAAATGTTATTTAGCCAATATTAATGCAGCTCATTTAAGCATATTTAAATACCAATATAAATTTTATATAATTGTCAATAAATTATTGAAGCCTGTAAGTTTTAAAATCCATAGTTGTATCAACATGCATAAGGCCATATACATGTAGTCCTTTATTTATTCTAGTACTTTAAACAATTCTATAAATGTATGTTGTTTTATTTCCATTGCCAGTACTACTTACATTGTAGTTAACAGTATCATTTAGAGAACAGATTAATTGCAAATGTATTGGCCACAGTGCAAGATCCTGGTATGGATATTGTATGTGGATAGGTATTGAAACTAGCATGGCTACGTGTACAGCTACAAGCGTACCATGCATACAAAACCGTTGAAAACGTAGCTTGAATGATCAAGAAGTATATGATTTTTACCAGATTTTGTCTGAACCTTACTTTAGTATGACAAATTTTTGAGACAATTATTGCCCTTGTGTTGAGAAATAGGACTGTCCACTCAAACCCTCAGGAAGAACCACAATTCCTATGATTGAACAAATTTACCATTACAAACATCATCAAGCTTTTTCTTGTATAACTATGTGTAATTTGTTTTATTGGAGTTTATATATAATTAACGTCCCTTCAACAAAAATGTGTGTACACAAACTGCCTAGAGTTGAGGACATTATTGATACCTGTACATGTACCTAGTATAATCTATATATATCATGGACTAGTATCTGGTAAGGACATAATTGAAGTGTCAATACTATATTACGGTCCTAGAGCAAAGTTACATAGATACATTGTACCTGGTCACCCAGTAAAGTGTAATATAATCAATAAAGCCTGAGGTTACAATCACATAAATTGGTAGGAGAGTATGTCTTCATTACTGCTATTAAATAACCCTACCTTTAAGCACCATGGTAACTAAAATAAACATTAAACTGGTAACAAAATTAGGTTTTAGAATACACAATGGAAGACTTGACGTCATAAGATGTCCAATCTTTATTTCATTGATTTAAAACTTAATCATGTAATTCCTTTTATAATTTCTTCTAATAGTAATATACATAGCTTCAGTTTGAAACAGTTAGTGTACAAATATAGGCATGTACAGGCAAATTATATCTTTAGAAAAACATGGAAAAAGGGTACTGACTTACACAGTTGTTACCACAATAAATTGAGGGTGGGTGCTAAAAATAGGGTGCACATGTTGAAGGTAGGGTTAATTAGCAGAAAACACAGGTATTTTTTATTGGTCTTACGTATACATGTACATTAATGTAACAACGAACTATTAATAGCTATAGGCCACTTATACTTATACCACAAGATTATGTAACACTGCATTATTTATTATGTTCCATATTTCTGTATTTATATCTTAGAACTACAATCTGTCCTGACAGAAACTTGGCAAGTCTAGACAAGAATTCTAAAACTCTTGGAAATGAATGCTTGCATGTCTTCATAAACTTAGCTCATATGCCTGTTTTATAAAAATACTTATTAGTCTTATGTAATTCCTTGTGTAATTTGACATTCAGTTTTAATACCTTTGTCTTAAGCATTTGCTGAACGAAAAAGGTACACTTTGAATTTGCTTCCTGTACATGTTACATCATATATCTTTGTATTCTTGTCATGTGCATCAGACATGATCAAGTATAATTAGAGGTACCGGTGAACAATCTTAAATTATTTTTTTTCTGTTTCAAGAGGTATTTAGAAAAAATCTACACAGACATTATTAGCTGCAAAGTGGCATTTGTGTGTTGGCCTTTTCTTTCCATGTTTCGATAAATTGAATTTTTTCTAGAAGATTTACTGATTGTTCCTTACATTTTAATCAAAAATAAACATTCAAAGACTGCTTTCATATTTTTTTGTAAATTAATCTTTATTTTATTTTTATAAAAATTAAATTTCAAAGAATTTTCTTTCAATTCTCTTTTTTAAATAAAGACAATAATAATATAACCAACAAGAAGGAACCGGATCACCAGAACAAAATACACTGACAATGCAACAAACAATAACCTTAAGCTTCATGAATTTACAAACTGAGACCGGCCACCCACAATAAAATGTGTTTATAAATTATGTCAAACTAACCGAATGAGAGAGGGGACCTCATGATCAGCCATGATTCAATGCCAAGCTACATATCAACTGCCTTTAACTTTCTCAAAGGTGAAAATGAATTTAGAACAGACAGGAACCATTGCACGTGGTAGCAGAACAATATTTTTAGTACATGTACATGTGAAGTACATGTATATATATATCAGGCCTTAAAGTTGGGACCAATTGGTCGCCATGGCGACTGAAAATTTGCATTGGCAACTGCATTGCTGCCGATAAGTCGCCAGTGTTGGCGATCGCCAAATTCCGGTGAAAAAATCACTAAAACCGCCATTTGGTTTCTAAATTACTAATGCAGATCCTTTAAGCGCTTGTATTCAACAGGAAATACATGTTATTCAAGCGTCTCATACTTAAAGCGTGACAAATACAGACCAAAATGGCAAAGGAAGTCGAAGTTTATTCTTCACTTTAAAAAAACAAACTACGACAGCATATAGGGCCTATCGAAGAAGAAACATAACTGGAAGATTTGGATGTAGCTGAAAAGCAGGGACTGAAGAAACATTCATTCAAAAAGTTTGTAAGGAACAATATTCGTGTCTTTTGACTGACATTGACGGTGAAAATGAAATGCAAGCACAACTCCATTGCGGGAAATAAACTACAGGAAGTGATGTGGTAAACGGTTGCATGCAGTTCAAAAAGACGACTTTGAACAAAAATAATTACGGAACAGTGACATAAAATGTGATGATCAAATTTTTGTGATTTATTGTGCAACTCAATAAAGTCAAAGAAAAAATTTTGTTTTAAAACTATTCATTGCCACTTTTGTAGATCTATTTGTCTTCATTAATTAAAAATAACTTTCAAATAAAATCTTAAACTACAGATACACAATATTGTACGCCATAGTTCTATATTAAACTGATTTATACAATATGTATCATCTCTGCATGTTCTTGAGATCGATTATATCAATACTTTTAACATACATATACTACATTTTATGCAATAATATTCAAATGCCATTTGGTCACTAAAAACACTCGGACAGTACATACAATTTTCCTACAAAAGTACATGTACATAATATTTACATGTATATGATGATACTACATGTTCTAGTATTTAAAATTTATAAAAAGGATGTATGTTTATGACGATTATAGCGTCAAAACCTTTCGCTCACCTTTCAACAGATCTGTCTTATCCCTATGGGGGTTGTAAACATTATCGGTAAACCAATTCACGGATTCAGCGATAATGCTCACCATTTTACCTTTCCAAGAGAGGCAAGGCAATTTCAGATGATATTAGTCAGTATCCAAATGTCTAACTGTTAATATATGGTTAAATATTAAAATGTGTATGACATCAAGGCCATCTGTCGCATTAAACCTGAGTGCATTCAGTCTGACAATTTATGTGTATTTTACTTACATGACATCACTGTCAGTATAAAAACATTTGCTGCAGTTGAAATTATGTAACAAATTCAATAATCAAATTCCAAATATAGAATAACACCACAACAAAAATTTTAACAATTCAACCATTCATTTATATAAATGACTCATAAAATATATATAGTCAAACCAATAAAATGTTGAATTTGTCTACAATATTTTCATCATATTTTGGCTATATATAAAGGTACATACATATATATACTTATATTTTTCTTTCCACAAATACTGAATGTACAAAACAAATGTATGAAAATAAAGATACATTTATATTTACTGTACATGTGACCTTAAACAATTATGAATAAGTGGCAGTGGACACATCTCCATGTAAGGTGAATGGATACACATCTCCATGTAAGGTGAATGGATACACATCTCAATGTAATTATAAGGTGAATGGATACACATCTCCATGTAAGGTGAATGGATACACATCGCCATGTAATGTGAATGAATGGATACACATCTCCATGTAAGGTGAATGGATACACATCTCCATGTAAGGTGAATGGATACACATGTACATCTCCATGTAATGTGAATCAATGGATACACATCTCCATGTTAAGT
Organism: Pododesmus macrochisma; assembly: GCA_032359645.1. Classification (NCBI taxonomy): domain Eukaryota; kingdom Metazoa; phylum Mollusca; class Bivalvia; order Pectinida; family Anomiidae; genus Pododesmus; species Pododesmus macrochisma. The sequence goes on along the minus strand of JAUMGZ010238308.1, from coordinate 3,128 downwards.
GAATGGATACACATCTCAATGTAATAATAAAGTGAATGGATACACATCTCCATGTAATTATAAGGTGAATGGATACACATCGCCATGTAATGTGAATGGATACACATCGCCATGTAAGGTGAATGGATACACATATCCATGTAATGTGAATCAATGGATACACATCTCCATGTAATTATAAGGTGAATGGATACACATCTCAATGTAATTATAAGGTGAATGGATACACATCTCCATGTAATGTGAATCAATGGATACACATCTCCATGTAAGGTGAATGGACACACATCTCAATGTAATTATAAGGTGAATGGATACATATCTCCATGTAATTATAAGGTGAATGGATACACATCTCCATGTAAGGTTAATGTTTTATGTTCGATTGATCGAAGCAAATTAGAACATCGATTAATTTAACGAAGGTATACTGTAATACATGTTGAATAATATTTGTAAACAAGTACACGTGTATAGCATACATGTAGCAATTTTTTGACAACGTGGGTTGGAATGTCTTTGCGAAACAGTGCTCAGCACTAGCAAGGCACACAAGTAAATTATTAGGAGAACAGTATTTTTTGGCAAACAGCTTAATCGTTGGATTTTTACAAAGACTTCTGTGATTTCCAGAGGTCAAGGTGCCGAAATTTTAATTAGGGAGCATCAACAGGAAAATACCCGATTTCTATCTATTGTTTACTAGATTACCTCACATTTTATATCCATACAACTGTTAATTCTATTCTAATCTAGGCATTTACTTGACCTTTGTACAATGTAGCTGATTTTGGTTAATTGAAATGTATTGTTTTGGAGAATATATAACAGCTTTAAAATACAATATTTTCTATTAAAACAAACATCTGTTCTTTAAAGACACTGTGAAACTCTGACAATATTTAAAATATTGTTCAAAACTGAGGTGTACATGTAGCTTTATACCTGCCAATGCAAATTAAAGCCTACATTTCAGCCATTTATAATTAAACCTTGTTTAAACATCATCAACTTATAGCTTATCAAGACAGTGACGTATATATATTATGGAATACGTCATGTAATTGATCAATGTAAGGTAAGAAAATGTGTCAAACCAATTGCAAGCTGACACGCTTGTATCATATGGGCCATATTAATAAAGCGTATTTTCGAATGCATCATATACAGGTGTATATTATTAATAACGTAATTTATTTATATATCATGATTTTTGAAAAATATATTTGCCTTCCGTTGCCATTATTTTCTCTACAATACTGTTGAATGCATTTTACAAGTATGATATTGTCAACATCTATGAAACATAGGATGCAGCAGGTACATGTACATGGATTATGAAATTATATCCAAATTACATGTATATAAGCAAGAACATCATAACCGTTACATATATTGAAAAATTACTTTGTTTTTATGAATTATTGTTTCTTCTGCTTATTCTATTATATTGTACATACAAATGTACATTTTATGTAAACATCAAGTTAGTTGTTGTCCCAATTAGTTACATATACAATACACCTGATGTACATACAGATTATGACATTCAAAATTTTGTCTTTCTCTTATAATCTTTTAATACATATACAGTCAGGAGTCTGGATTACCCTTTCGCTTATTTACTTAATGTAGTAATATCAATGTTATATGTGTTTATTACATCTAGTTAATTAGCATGCATACAATTAAAAAAATTGAGGTCACAAAACATTCTTTAGTGTTTACAACCAAACTTGAGGATATATACCAATTCAGACAAGAAAACCTCAGCATAATCTAGGAACTTTTCTCCAATAACAATACTTGGGTTATATAAATCATAGCTTGAGATGTTCACCCTCAAGATTAACCTACAGCATTGTATATTATTCTAAGAGAAACAACGGTGAGGGCATTAGCATAATTAATGAATGGATGTGTATCTAATCTTGAGAAACAACTAATACAAAGACGTGATGATCATGATATCTGCAAGATCGACACCGAACCATTGAAATAATATAAAATATTTTTTTCAAAAAGTGATATTATCAACATAACATCTCAACGTGTGAGGCAGGGGAGTCTAAAAATACCATAGAGCGTTTCTTCATTCTGTGTCTACCGAACCTGTCACAGACGATGTACAAATATTTGTATTTAACCTACCACTCTCCACGGAATCCCCCTTTTTAGTCGCCGCAGCATTTCCCATGGCAGACAGAGATAGCACAAATAGTCCGATTCTAAAATATTCAGTTCCCAATGTATGATCCTTCTCTTGGCGATGTATTATAATTTTTAATGTCCATGAACCTCGACTGTCGATACACACATGATATATCACTGCCCTGGATTCATTAGAAACCGGTAACACATTTATTTTTATAAATGTTCAATTAAAGCGTTATACACAAGACTAAAGTCTGCACTTGACACCTGATTATTATTTTAGCGAAATGTCTGTGTTAGTTCTATGTAACAAACGAATGATTGCACGCACTATGTGTAATATCACGTAAACACTACTACTTGCTTATGCGGAAGGATCGTACACACTGACTGTGTGAGGCGGCTCCACTGTGCTGGATAAGATCGAGTTCACTGAGGTCAAGTAGTAGCTAAACCCTTGCATTGTGAGAAGTACGCTTCGACCAACGATTCTTCGTTATACCCAGGCGTTATTAGCACGGGTTTGGAATAAAAAATGTCAATGATAATGCGAAGTCATTATACAACACGATTTTATATACCTTCTACATGAATAAATAAATATTACATGCATTAATAACAATAAACGAGGTTGACTACGCCAGTTGTATTGTCTGGGGGGAGAACGTACTCGTCCCAGATATTTTAAATTAAAAATACTACATAACTAAGTGTTTTGTCTATTGCACATATGTCTTTAATAGACCTTCTAAATACTATAAATATGTCAGACTAGGGACTTGTTCACGAAAAAGCTTAGATCAAAGCCACAAATCAAACTTATATCAACAAAATCTCTTGTAAACAAATCCAAGAACATTTGACTTATTTTCAAACTAAGTAACTAAGCCTGACCCTGATTGGATTCATGAAATGGCAAATGTAAATGTTACATTTTTAATTAATGATATCATTTTTGGGTTTATAGATAAAAC
>JAUMGZ010238297.1:0-10748 GCA_032359645.1 Pododesmus macrochisma | reverse complement strand
TTTGCTTCTTCTATTCCTCTCCTTTAAATTAGTTTTTCTCCTTTGCTCTTTCGTCACCATAACTTGTGAATTTTTCTATGGTGACTCTTGCTCCTTTTAAATTGGTGAATAAGGTTACCATACACCGGAATGACACGGAGGCATCGCGGTGGGTGGCATATGTGTAGCAGGAAACGCTTACCAAATGGCGAGCACCTGGTTTCGCTTCTAGTTTTTTGATGGAAGTTCGTGATGTTTCCATTTTTAGTTAATAGATGTATATTTTGTTCATTTTTCTGTGTGCGTCCGGCGTTTTCTTATTGTTTGCCGATGTCAATGGACTTACGGCCTAGAGTGTCGTCTTGGTTTTTCGATTTACTTACTTTACCTAAATTTGGTACAAAAAACTCTGCCTTCCCATATTTTACCTATGCGCCAAGTTTGAAGTTGCTGTGTGTAATAGTGTGGAAGAAATGGCCGTGACAAGCAAAAGCATACAAAAACTAAGACTTGACCCATGACCTTGAACTTGGCACAACGACCCGTATTATTTAAGCGACACTCAGCTGCCTTCCCAATTTGTACCTTTGTACCAAGTTTAAAGTTGCTGTATGAAATAGTGTGGCAGAAATGGCCCGGACAAGCAAAAGCACACCAAAAAGTAAGACTTGACCCCTTGACCTTGGCCCAACAACCCCAATTTTGTTTTACACGGCACTCCGCCTTCACAAGTTGTACCTCTGTACCACGTTTGAAGTTGCTGTGTGAAATCGTGTGGAAGAAAAGGCCCGGACAAGCACAAACATACAAAACTAAGACTTGACCCCGTGAACTTGACCTTAGCCCAACAACCCACATTTTTTAAAGCGACACTCCGCCTTTACAAGTTGTACTTTTGTACCTAGTTTGAAGTTGCTGTGTGAAATAGTGTGGAAGACATGGCCCGGACAAGCAAAAGCATACAACAACTAATACTTGACCCCATTACCTTGACCTTGGCCCCACGACCCCAATTTGTTTACGCGACACTCTGCCTTCTTATGTTGTACCTTTGTACCAAGTTAGAAGTTGCTGTGTAAAAGTGTGGGAAAGAAATGGCCCGGACAAGCAAAATTATACAAAAACTAAGACTTGACCCCGTGACCTTGAACTTGGCGCCACGACCCCAAATTTTACGCGACACTCCGACTTCCCAAGTTGTACCTTTGTACCAAGTTTGAAGTTGCTGTGTGAAATAGTGTGGAAGAAATGGCCCGGACAAGATCTGAGTGGACGGGCGGACGGGCGGACGGACGGACGACGCGCAAACCTATAGTCCCCTCCGGTTTCACTGGTGGGGGACTAAAAACTGGATCCGCCCCTGGAGACGACGACTATGACTTACCAGGTCTCGGCCTTTCGTAGGTGTATATTAACTGCCGCTGTACAGTTGGGTGGTATTGCTCGCTTGTAGATGGCCTCTGCTATTGTCTTTGGATCAATGGGGCGTGGACGTATTTCAATTCTTCCATCGTTTGCATCGCTTTGAGGTGACAATGGCATCAGATGTTCCAGAGAGAGCTGTGCTTCTTTTAGTTCACAAAGTTCTTCATCTAAATAATAAACATGCGCAGTTTCACATAAAAGAAACAACAACTGCATATGTTGTCAAAGTCAAAACCTATGGACCGCCAAATCTACAGAACCTCTCTTCAACTAAAATGTTAATTTCTTTTAAACATCTTTTGTGTGTATTAGAAATGTTGATGTGTGCAACAATTCATTTGAAGAGATTTCCATGGAAATGTTATGGTACTTCCCACTTTTAGAGCATAAACCTGGACCAGCCGACCTAGGCACATAATTTGATATTGGATGGTCGGTGTCTATTTTTTGTTCATTTTCAATATTATTTGTTTTTTATGTTGATCGAGGAATTATGTTCTTGTTAATTCATACTGCTCGTTTGGGAGCCAGGATTGGCAAATGAAAACGTTTGTATTTGTATTCATAGATTTGATTTTAGCACACGTACAGGGAAATGTTCAAATCAAATACGTAGATTTACCTATAGGTATTAGACGTTTTATCGGTGAATAAAAGTGATATTGCTTCTGATTAATATTGCTACTGAAAAACTTCGAAAATTATGATGTATATAATAATTTCCGCAGTTTTTCATTCAGTAGCAACTTTTATTTCAAGGACAAAACGTCTGATACCTATGATGTACCATGGTTGATAAGTAAAGTCAGTAGACAGCGGACAACAAACCAACAATGGTCAACAAATATAATATGACAAAGTGAGCAAAGAATTAGTGCGGTACTGATACACAATTTAAATGACATCATAGGTGTGTTTTACCTTCGCTGTAGTCGTTTATGTCTGCCGTCCTGTACTCCATGGAGAGGAACGGATCGTCCATGTGCTGTAGACACATACCATTATCCTCAAGTTTGATGTGATAAGGAGAAAGCGGTTTGTATGACAGCTCCATAGAGTTGGTATTACAAATGGATTAGAATTGTTATCTGTAAATATAGCACATTTCAAGGACTTCCGTGCGTTTTATGACCTTGCAAGAAAAGTTCACATTCTAAATTCTTGAAATCTAATGTTTGTAAAAAACTATTCACAGTTAGTAAAGTTTGGTGTGAAGATTGTACGTACATACTATAAGTTTTGTTTAATTCCTTAAGTTATTTACAATCGTATCTATAAGATACGATAAGATAAGATAAGATAAGATAGTTGATTCCAATCAAGGTCCCACTAGGGGCAAAGTCATTATAATGATCATATAATAACAATAAGATAATACATACATAAAAAAATTAATTAAAATATATATATATATATATCAAATTAATAAACCACATTTATTCTAACAACATACAGAACCAGTAAAATGTTTACATTACTTGAACAAGAATGTTCTGTTATATATCGGTTACATAAGACAACATTTTAGCACATCGATGAAGAAGACTATAAGAAGACTATCGGGTTTTTTTTTTAAATTGGCAGAAGAAGTGTTACCACTGGCAGAAATAATATGCTGGCTAGGTGTGGGTGGTGGGTCAGAGACTCACATGTGATATAAATGTGGTTCAAAAATGTATATTTAAGCATTGAACTGCTTTCAGTTGGCAGCGCTTCATTAAATTTGCCATTGTCCAGTTGGCATTCATATCACCTATGAATGCCAACTGAAAGCAATTCAATACTTATATTTACCATTTGCTATCCCAATGTAACAAACTAAGCGGTAAAATGTATGAGAAACTAAACGATAAGCAATGAGTGATGGCATTCATAGGCGATATGAATACCAACTGAACTTGGTTGGGATATAAAGTGGCATTGCCGTGCGATGGTAAATATAAGGTTTTAACGGTGTTTCGGGTTGTTCCGTACGATTACTTGACAACCACTTTACAAACTATGGCTGCGCTTAAAAACCTAGGAACCTTGTTTATGTGGTTAAACTGGCTTAAAAGGGAGACAAATGGTTTCAACACTTCCCGTAGAGTGTACTGTAGAAGTAACATTTGTGCAAAGTGTGGGTTTTCGTTAACTCAAAAAGAATTGCGTAACAATTTGATTATCCTTCGTCGGTAAGCAAGGTAGCCGTTTTGACGCTTGATCCCAACGATCGTATAAAATGCGAACTTCGATTGGTCCGATTTTCTCATAAATATTCATGATTATTCAAAACGTTTGGGCACGGTACGACCTTAACAATTGGTGTTCCTCAGATCTACCCTGATATATCCAAATAACGGGAGCAAAGTAGATCTGGTTTTAATCAGATTGGGCTGTAAAGTGCAAAGAAGGCAACTTTTCGCTAGAATTATAAGAGGGTGTATAGAGAAAGCATTATATGTATGATTTTTTATTTGAAAAAAGTAGCACATTAAAAGTCATCACCAGAATGAACATGCAAACTGAGACGGGCCAGCGAAACTATAATATGTAATAATTACTAAGTAAAATGATAAGAACTCTTTTCAACTCGAAATAACTGGAACTAGTTTTTAATTACCAAAATTGTTGAATAATCATTACTTTGTATTTACTGAGAGTACAGTCACTGGCTTTTCAAACACTGTTTTATACAATCCCAAAAGATTGAAAAGTCTTCTTGCTTATGCGTACGTCTTTAGTCATTAAATATATTGTTTATAAATACATTTCATCAATACATCATAAAATAAGTATAATTTTCAAACTTCTCAGTATTTCTTATTTGTTTCCTTTCCAGAACTGCAAAAACAAAGAACATGCCTGTAGCAGAGCTAAGTGGGATGCCTATTGGGTCGATTGAGAAATCGAGAATGCCTACGTGCGTTGCAATTGGTGAAGGAAACCTTATTTTGACATGCATAAAATATATATTGGAGGCCGAGTTCGCCGTATGTGCCGTATTTACAAACACTGACGTAGTTGCAGGATTCTGCGAAGAAAACAACATTCCTTTTTGGCGAAGAGGTGCTAACATTGAAGATGCAATTGGTGGACAATCAATAGATTATTTGTTCAGCATAGTCAACCCCCGAATATTGTCTGACAATGTTCTTAAAATTCCAAATAAATTGTCCATAAATTACCATGATTCACCATTGCCAGCGTATGCAGGAGTACATGCGACTAGCTGGGCTTTGATAAATGGTGAAACACTACATGGAATTTCCTGGCATGTGGTGGAGGCTGGTATAGACACAGGAGACATTCTTCAATTCAGAGAAGTAGATATTCTCCCCGACGATTCTGCCTTTTCACTCAATATGAAATGTCAGAGCGCAGCAAAAGAGGCATTTAATTGTCTTATTCTTCAAATAAGAGACGGAAATTTGCAAAGACGAAGACAACAACAGATCGGCAGATCCTATTTTGGATTGCACGCTATTCCTCCAAATTTGGCTGTACTTAATTTTAAAGAAAAGTGCAGGAATCTTTACAACCTAGGACGTGCCTTAGAATTTGGAAATAACGTAAATGCACTGGGGAGTTCACACATTTTAACTTCTAGTGGACACTTTCTTTTGATAACAAACATCGAGATGTGTCCAAAGCAATACAACAGAGATACAAAGTGCGGCACAATACTAGATATAGTCGATGACACACTAGTAGTTAATACAGATGGTTCCCCACTGTTGCTGACTATTGTTGACTTAGATGGATCACCGATTCCACCAAGCACTTACAAGACGTATGACATCTCCGTAGGTGAAAGATTGTCCAGTACGTTCAATATCGACACAAGTCTCATTACGCCAGTCAGGAAAAAGGAGTTCTTTTGGAGAAATAAAATGGCAGTTTATGAACCAACAGTATTTTTCAGACAAAGGATGAATGTAGTAGCAACCATAACTGACATTTCTAACGAGGTTAACCTAAAATCGGCAGTTATCAAGCTCCCGGACATTGGTGATATCAGCAACGCATTGCAAGTAAACGATACTCTTTTGTCTGCTTTTGTTGCTTTTCTGTCGCGAATTACATGTGAACCAACCGTTTGCTTGGGTTTACTCCCTGATAAAAGTGACATTCCACTTCAGGCAAGAGACTTGTATTCAGATATTTGCCCTGGAGTCTTTCATGTAGAACTCCAGAACGAAATTCAGAAAGTAATTAGGGAAGTGAACGTCAACATGAATAAATACAAAGATGCCAAAACATTCCTTGTCGACATGTTCTACAGGTATCCAGAGTTGCGAGGCCAAAAGAGGACACCGCATCACAATCTTGCATTAGGTATGGTACACGCGTATGACAAAGAAATATCGTTGGCAAAGAGTGTTCTACAGGACTGTAACATCCTCATTTTGTTCAATAATAATGGCAAAGAAATGCATCTCTTGTACAATGAAAAACCAGCAAAGGAAAGAGAATATAGACACATCGTTGATGTTCTGAAGCACTTCCCCACATTCCTCTCTGCAATCGATCCCAACAACCTGATGCAACCTCTACATGAAATGAATTTGGTTCCACCAGAGGAACTAAGGATACTTTATCCGTCAAAGCAAGTACCAGTTATGAAGGATGATAACGTATATCGTCGGTTTTTGCAACAGTGCTCAAAAACACCAAATGGAGTGGCTTTAAAATCCACGTCAGAACATTACACTTATGAGCAAACAAGTTCATTGGTGAAAGACATTGCAGAACTGCTTCACAATGTTGAGAAGGAAGAAAGAATTGTTGGAATTTATCTTCCCAACTCAATTGCTTATGTCATCTCTCTCTTTGCAGTCTTGCGAAATAACAACGCCTATCTACCCCTTCCTCTTGATTATCCGCCAGAGCGACTTTTGTTCACACTTAGTGACGCGAAGGTGAAAACCATACTTACCACAAGAGAAGTAATTGAACGGTCAAACCCGTTTAAAGAAATGCCTTCAAAACCGACAGTATCAGCTCCCATTAAAATTGGCAATGAAGACATCGTTCTAATCAAATTTGTCAGTGATGAAAACGGCAATGTAAAAGAAGGTCCAAGCGCGAATTATGTTAGCTGCATTGAAAATGGTGACATTTTACAACAGGACGTTTGTTACGTTATGTACACTTCGGGCTCCACTGGAAGACCAAAGGGCGTGAAAGTAACACATAAAGGTGTGATAAATCTCGCCGAGGCTCAAATAAAGGCATGGAGTTTATGTTCATCAGACGTCATTGCACAATTTGCTTCAATTGGTTTTGATGCAACTACGTCAGAAATATTCACAGCGTTACTTTCCGGGGCAACGTTAGCAGTTCTTGGCGAAAAGGAAAGATTAGGGAATGAATTCGTGCATGCAATGGACGCATTAGAAGCAAATGTCATAACGCTTGCTCCATCAGCTTTGAATATTTACGGACCCAATGAGCTCAGGAAGTTGAAGAAGGTTGTAACGGCTGGAGAGGCGTGCCCTTTGAGAACGGCTGTCAAATGGACTTTGCATAGAAACGGTGTTCGATTTTTCAACGCGTATGGGCCAACAGAAACTACTGTATGTGCGACTATCTACGAATATATAGCATCTGAAGATCATGCAGAGCTGAATGAAGATTTACCTATCGGCAAAGCTATTGATGGTTCAGTTGTGTACCTCTTCGATGACTTCATGAACCCTGTCCCACCTGATGTTGTTGGCGAAATTTACGTCGGAGGCATCGGAGTATCTAAAGGATATCTCGGCCATGCTGCCCATTACAACACACAAAAGTTTGTGCAAAATCCTCTTACAGACAAACATATGCTGTTATACAAGACTGGTGACCACGCCTTTCAAGATGCGAATGGTGAACTGACTTACATAGGTCGGTTAGATGACATGGTAAAAGTAAGGGGCCAACGCGTCGACCTCAGTGAGATAGAGCAAGTAATCATTCAACATCCAAAGATTGAAATAGCTGTTGTAGTTGTCCACAAATGTACGACCTCGCGAGAGATCAATATCGCTGCTTATGTTGCACCAAGTTTCATCTATTTATCCGAGTTCCGTGAATACTTATCCAAAGTTTTCCCAAAATACATGATTCCTACATTCATCAAGAAGATGGAAATTGCTGATTTTCCAATGACTCTTAACGGGAAAATCGACAGGAAGGCTCTAGAAAAGGACGAATCTGTACATGAACACAAGCAATTAGTCGGCAATAGTCATTTGAACAGTGTTCAGTTAACGATAGCTAAATTATGGTGCAGTATTCTCAACCTCGGTGACAATGCAGTTTACAATTTCCATAGGCAGACATCGTTCATCGAACTTGGTGGTAATTCGTTACAGCTTGTACTTTTGCAAAGACTTTTGGAAGAAAAACTACACGTTCAGTTTTCCTTCACTGATATGGGCACCGCTGACACCATCGAAGACTTCAGTGAACTGGTAAAAAGGAAGAAAGACATGCTGCGGACAACTGCTCCAAGTGTTTCACAGGACGTGACCACCTTGAGAAAAATGATATTGAAAGACTCTTGCCTTGACCTGGATATGCTACCAAGTACAGCGCGTCGAGGATCAGTTCAGTTCAACCATTTTTCGTCTTTTACGCAAAAATGCACATTTAAATATCCAAGAAATGTTCTCATATCTGGTGTAACTGGGTTTCTTGGAGCGCATCTGCTCTCAGAACTTTTAGAACAGACAAACGCACATGTATGCTGCATGGTCAGAGAATCGACAGAAGCCAGGGGACTTGGACGAATCATTGACAACTTAAGACGATACAACATTTGGAAATCCGAATATGCTTCTCGCATAGCAGTGGTTATCTCCGACCTGTCACAGGAACGCCTAGGAATAGCTCCTGACATATACAATGGTCTATGCAACTCTATCGATGCTGTTATGATGAATGCAGCAAAGATGAATTTTAACACTGGATACGAAGACCACAGAGTTGCAAACGTTGACGGCACAAAAGAATTCATAAAATTTGCTTTGACGGGCACTCAAAAATTTCTGTTCACAACATCCTCGTTGGGTGTTTTTCTCTTTCCATCCTCTCCTGATGATTCTGTACGTTCGCCAAGAAAGATGTTTTACGAAAACGAATCTTTAAAAGATCCATGTCAGATAGACGGGGGTTATGGTCAAAGTAAATGGGCTAGTGAGCGATTGGTTATGCAAGCACTGGACTATTTACCAGGAGGGGCAATTTTTCGACCAGCTAGAATATCTGGTAGCTCAAAGGATGGACGTGGTCCAAAGAACGACCTCTACGGTTCTACAGTTCATGGAATGACTGCTTTAGGCACCTTTCCTGATATGGATTTTCCGTACGATCTTACACCTGTTGATTACGTGGCAAAGGCCATGATTGAAATATCTGTCCGAATCTGTAATGAAACTGCAGAGCACGAAAAGGTCTATCACTTGTTCAACCACCACACATTTCAATTCAATCAACTTTTCGATGGAATGAATCTCAAATCGATGCCGCTAAATGACTGGAGACAGGTTTTGAAAACAACATCTGAAGAACACAAAGACTTGGTTTCACTGACGCCTTTCTTCATGTCCTCGTTTTGGGACCGCTCACCAAATTGGCCGATATTCGATACGCGCAATACGAACAAATACATTTCAGCAGAGACAAAAAGGCTTCTGCTTCATTCCCAAGAACTGAACACATTGTATAAAACATACTTTGACCTGAAGTAGTAGCAGCTAATCTAGTCTCAAAAATCTGTGTCATATCAAAATCAAGTTACAAGACAATGGCAATTAAACTGATGCTGCAAATGTGCGCTTGGAATAATTACGGCTTACAACTTCTGAAAAGAACTGTTAATATATTTTGCTCACTATCAATTATATACAATTTCATCTCTTTAACCATTTTTACTTTGATGAACATGTCATTTAATAGACGCAAACTAAAAGGTCATTACAATTTAAAAAAAAAATAAAAAGAATAATATCAAGCATACTTATAATTTTAAAATAAAATATCAAATCATTTGTCAATTCAAGTAGCATCACACATGCGCTCAAAACAGTTGTTGAAAATATGTTTATAGATTAACAATCGTGCGTAATAAATAATTTCTTTAAAAATGAGTTGGAAATGACAATGTAAGAAAAATATTTAAAGTTTTTAGAAATCATTTTTGTCATATTGATACGGACCCAATTATTCAACTTTGAACTTCTAATGTGAAACTTGAACGTGTGCATATGCATGCATATCATGAACATAATTATTTTGCTCGTGCTATCAAACATTTACTATCCCATTTGTATAATAACAAAACCCCAACTTAAATCGTCATTATGTTTTTATCAATAAATACTTTTTCCTTTTTTCATTCGTGTCGTTAATGTTTGATCATAATAGAACGTTAACATGTCATTATAGAACGTACACATGTCATTATAGAACATACACATGTCATTACAGACGTACACATGTCATTATAGAACGTACACATGTCATTATAGAACATACACATGTCATTATAGAACGTAAACATGTCATTATAGAACGTACACATGTCATTATAGAACGTACACATGTCATTACAGAACATACACATATCATTATAGAACGTACACATGTCATTACAGAATGTACACATGTCATAACAGACGTACACATGTCATTATAGAACGTACACATGTCATTATAGAACTAAACATGTCATTATAGAACGTACACATGTCATTACAGAACGTACACATGTCATTATAGAACGTACACATGTCATTATAGAACGTACACATGTCATTACACAGAACGTACACATGTCATTACAGAACGTAAACATGTCATTATAGAACGTACACATGTCACTATAGAACGTAAATATGTCATTATAGAACGTACGCATGTCATTATAGAACGTACGCATGTCATTACAGATCGTACGCATGTCATTACAGAACGTACGCATGTCATTACAGAACGTACACATGTCAGAACAGAACGCTCGCATGTCATTATAGAACGATCGCATGTCATTAAAAAACGTACACAAGTCATAACAGAACGTTCGCATGTCATTACAGAACGTACACATGTCATTATGGAACGTACACATGTCATTATAGAACGTACACATGTCATAATAGAACGTACACATGTCATTGTAGATAGTACACATGTCACTATAGAACGTACATATGTCACTGTAGAACGTACACATGTCATTATAGAACGTACTTATGCCATTATAGAAGGTACACATGTCATAACAGAACGTACACATGTCAATACAGAACGTACACATGTCATTATAGAACGTACACATGTCATTATAGAACGTACACATGTCATTACACAGAACGTAC